>PISX010012836.1:0-59176 GCA_004024625.1 Mellivora capensis
TCCCTGCCCCCTTTCATTTTCTCTTTCTTTCTGCTTCCTTTCCTTTTCCTTTTCCTTCTCCTTTACCCTTTCCTTCCCTTTCTCCCCTTCCTTCCTTCCTTCCTTTTTTTCTTCCTTCTCATTATTTTTTCAACAAACGAATCAAAGCACTCCTAGCTAAATGTCCAAACACTCCCCTCTGCAAGCAAGGAGGAACTCTGCAGAGGATGGGAATCTGGGAAGGGGCAGCCAAAATGCAACAGCATACAGCATACACCAGAAATGCGTCCTGTAGTTTCAGGCCCCAGACGGTGTATGACCTCTTTTTAATATAGCATTACTCTGAGGTGCAGGAAACATAACAAGTTTTCATAACACACAAAAGATAGAAATTTAGTCAGGATGACAAGATGGAGGAATTCTCTGCAAAAGAAAGGTCAGGAAGATATCACAGCTAGGAACTTGCTCAAAACAGATATAAGCAATATATCTGAACAAGAATTTACATCAGGAGTCATAAGACTACTAACTGGATTTGAAAAAAAGCATAGGAGACACCAGAGAAACCCTTGCTGCAGAAATAAAAGACCTAAAAACTAGTCAGGCTGAAATAAAAAAAGGTTGTAGCTGAGATGCAAAGTAGATTGGATATAATCACTACAAGGATTGAGGAAGTAGAGGAGAGGATAGGTGATATAGAAGATAGAATTATGGAAAATAATGAAGCTGAAAAGAAAGGGAAAGGAAACTATTAGATAAGGAAGGTGGACTTAGGAAACTCAATGATTATATAAAGCAAAATAATATTTGCATCATAAGTGTCCCAGAGGAAGAAGAGCAGGGAAAGGGGCAGAAGGTTTATTTGAACAAATTAGTGCTGAGAACTTCCCTAATCTGGAGAAGGAAACAAGCATTCAAGTCCAAGAGGCACAGAGAACTCCCCTCAAAATTAACAAAAACAGGTCAACACCACAATGTTTTATGCTGGAGCTTGCAAATTACAAAGATTAAGATAAAATCCTGAAAGTTTCTTGGGACAAGAGGTCCTGAACCTCCAAAGGTAGACATACAAGTTTTGCAGCAGGTATGTCCACAGATACCTGGCCAGCCAGAAAGGACTGGCATGATATACTCAACATGCTGAATGGAAAAATATGCAGTCAAGAATACTTTATCCAGCAAGGCTGTCATTCAGAATAGAAGGAGAGATAAAGAGTTTCCAAGACAAACAAAAGCTAAAGGAATTTGTGAACACTAAACCAGCCCTGCAAGAAATACTAGAGGGGACCCTTTGAGCAGAAAGAGAGTCCAAAAGTAACAGACTACAAAGGAACAGAGACAATCTACAGGAACAGTGAATTTACAGGTAATAAAATGGCACTAAATTCTTATCTTTCAATAATTGCTCTGAATGTAAATAGACTGAATTCTCCAGTTAAAAGACACAGGATATCAGGATGGGTTAAAACAAACAAACAAACAAACAAACAAACTCCTCCCAAAACAAGACCCAGCAATATGCTGCTTATAAGAGACTCATCTTAGACCCAATAGTACATTAAAAGGATTATTCATCATGACCAAGTGGGATATATTCCTGGACTATAGGGGTGGTTCAATATCTGCAAATCAATATGATACATCACATTTATAAATAAAAAAAGGATAAGAGCCATATGATTCTCTCAATAGATGCAGAAAAAGCATTTGACAAAATACAGCACCCTTTCTTGATAAAAGCCATCAACAAAGTAGGAATAGAGGAAACATATCTCAAAATCATGAAGGGCATATAGGAGAGACCCATAGCTAATATCACCCTCAATGAAGGAAAACTGAGAGCTTTTCCCCTAAGGTCAGGAATATGACTGGGAAGTCCACTTTCACCACTGTTGTTCAACATAGGTCTAGAAATACTAGCCTCAGCAATCAGACAACTAAAGGAAATAATAAAGCATCCAATTTGGCAAAGAAGAAGTCAAACTTTCACTCTTCGCAGGTTGCATGATATCCTATTTGTAGAAAACCTGAAAGACTTCACCAATAAATTCCTAGAACTGATACAGGAATTCAGCAAAGTTGCAGGATATAAAATCAATGCATCAATGCACAGAAATCTGTTGCATTTCTATACACCAGCAATGAGGCAGCAGAAAGAAAATCAAGGAACCAATACCATTTACAATTGCACCAAAACCCATAAGATCCCTAGGAATAAACCTAACCAAAGGGGTAAAAGGTATGTACTCTGAAAACTGTAGAACACTTAAGAAAGAAATTGAGGAAGACACAAAGAAATGGAAAGACATTCCATGCTCATGGATTGGGAGAACAAATATTGTTAAAATGTCTGTACCACCCAATGCAATATACACATTCAATGCAGTCCCTATCAAAATATCACCAGCATTTTTCAGAGTTGGAACAAATAATTCTGAAATTTGTATAGAACCAGAAAAGAACCTGAATAGCCAAAGTAATGTTGAAAAAGAAAACCAAAGCTAAAGGCATCACAATTCTGGACTTCAAGCTGTATTACAAAGGTATAATCATTAAGACAATATGGTACTGGCACAAAAATGGACACATGGATCAATGGAACAAAATAGAGAACCCAGAAATGGACACTCAACTTCATGGAATAATCTTCAAGAAAGCAGAAAAGAATATCCAATGAAAAAAAGACAGTCTCTTCAACAAATGGTTTCAGGAAAATTGGACAGCCACATGGAGAATGAAACTGGACCACTTCCTTATACCATACAAAAAGATAAATTCAAATTAGATGAAAGACCTAAACATGAGACAGGAATCCATCAAAATCCTAGAGGATAACACAGGCTGCAACCTCTTTGACCTCAGCTGCAGCAACTTCTTGGTAATATATCTCCAGAGGCAAGGGAAACAAAAGCAAAAATGAACTATCAGGACTTCATCAATATAAAAAAACTTCTGCACAGCAAACAACCAATAAAACTAAAATGCAGCCTAAAAATTGGAGAAGATATTTGCAAATGACATATCAGATAAAGGGCTAGTATCCCAAATCTATAAAGAACTTCTCAAACTCAACACTCAAACAACAAAATTACAGTAAAGAAATGGGCAGAAGACATAAATAGACATTTCTCCAAAGAAGACCTACAAATGGCTAATAGACACATGAAAAAATTCTCAACATCACTCGGCATCAGAGAAATACAGACCAAACCACAATGAGATATCACTTCACACTGGTCAGAATGACTAAAATTAACAACTCAGAAAATAATAGATGTTGGTGAGGATGTGGAGAATGGGGAACACTCCTCCACTGTTGGTGGGAATGCAAACTGGGTACAGCCACTCTGGAAAACAGTATGGAGGTTCCTCAAAAAGTTGAAAATAGAACTACCCTATGACCTAGCAATTGCACTACTAGGTATTTATCCCAAAGATACAGAAATACTAATTTGAAGGGGTACCTGCACCCCAATGTTTTTCACCAGCAATGTCCACAATTGCCAAAATATGGAAAGAACTCAGATATCCATCAGTGGGTGAGTGGATAAAGAAAATGTGATACACACACACACACACAATCAAAAACTGAATATGGAATATTACTCAGACATCAAAAAATAATGAAATCTTGCTGTTTGCAATGATGTCAATAGAACTAGAGGGTACTATGCTAAGCGAACTACGTCACTCAGAGGAAGACAAATACCATATGATTTCACTCATATGTGGAATTTAAGAAGCAAAACAGATGAATGTAGGGGAAGGGAAAGAAAAAATACAATAAAAACAGAGAGAACAAACCATAAGAGACTCTTAACTCTCGGAAACAAACTGAGGATTGTTGGAGGGAAAGTGGGTGCGGGAATGGGACAATTGGATGAAGGGCATTAAGTGGGGGGCACTTGAAGTAATGAGCACTTGGTGTTATACGCAAACTCTACCCTGAAACTAATAATACACTATGTTAACTAACTTGAATTTAAATAACAAAATAAAAACAAAAGCCTAATTGCCATAGTTCCTATTACTGCATATATCTGGTTTTCAGCAAGATATTACAACACATGCTTTAAAAGTTAAGAAAAAACATAGCCTGAAGAGACGAAGTATATATAGAAGAAAATCTACATGATCTTGGGCTCTTTAATGAGTTTTTATCTATAGCACCGAAGCGTAATCCATGGAAGAAAATTTGACAAGTTTTTCTTTATTAATATTAAATAAGTAAGACTGTTAAGAGAAAAAAAATATAAGCCCTGCACTTGGAAATTATTTGCAAAACAAGTATCTGATAAAGAATTTGTATCCAGAAATCATAAAAAAAACCCAAAAAACAAACAAAACCCCAATTCTTTAAAATCAACAATAAGAAAACATACAGCTCAATTTGAAGATGGGCATAAGATTTGAACAAACTCTTCAACTAAGAAGATAGACAGATGGTGATCAAGCACATGGGAAGATGCTTAATATCATTTGTTACTAAGAAATTACAAATTAAAACAGGAATGAGGTACTATTACACACATAGTATGACTAAAATCCTAAAAGCTTAACGGTACAAATTACTGGTGAAGATATAATCAACAGAACTCTCATTCATTGCTGCCAGGAATACAAATGATATAGACACTTTGGAAGAACATTCTACAGTTTCTTACAAAGCTAAACATAATCTTACTAGATGATCCAGCAATTGTACTTCTAGGTATTTACCCAACTGATTTGAAAAATTGTGTACCCATGAATACTAGCATGTGAATCTTTATAGAAATTTTATTTTATAAATTTATAGAAGCTTTATATAAGCTTTATTCTATAATTTTATAATTATTTTGTAATTAATACAAAATGGAAGCAACCAGTGTGTGATTCAAAGCTATTGAATGAAAAAGCAAACTATGGGTGCATCAATACAGTGGACTAACATTCAGTGGTAGAAAGAAATGAGCTGTCAAAATATGAAAAGACATTGGTTAATCATAAATGCATTTTGCTAAATGAAAGATGACAATATGAAAAGGATACATGTATGATTCTGACAAAATCAAAATTATAAGCTGTGGAAATATCCAAGGTATTTTGGGTGTCAGAGGGAAGGAGAGATGAAGTGAGTTTTTTTTTTTTTTGGACCAGGAAGCTATTTATAATCTTTAATGGTAAATACATGTCACTATACATTTGCTAAAACACATAGAAATATATAGTATATAATAAACCCTAATATATATGCAAATATATATATATATATTTTTTTTTTTTTTTTTTTTTTGGAGGTCAGACATCCCAGGCTGGAATGTGAAAGGGATAAACAATCTAACTCTATTGAAAATGCATGAAACAATCTCACTGAAAGAGGGGAGGAGGAAAAAGATGCTGACCTAATTAACTTTGGAGATGATTAGAGTCTGTACATGAGCACTGTACCTTAGATGATAAATTTGTTTCCATTGGGTATACATATTAACAACTCTGATACTTCTGTACATGTATAATGGATTTAAACAATTAAATCAATGTATTGCTGATGGTAGGTGTCAGGGTTATCATGATCAGAGCTGGAGTTGACAGATGAGTGAAGGTCTGCTTACTTGGACAGGACAGGATGGAATAAGCCGTGTGATTATGGAGTATAGAACAAAGAATCCGTATAAACTCCTATGTAGCTTAGCATGGACACAGATTGTTACATAGAGAAATATTTATAGGCATGTGTATACACCTGGGTAAGTATTACACATGTATATTTCCTTGCTCTATTAGCTGAGAGAGCTGAGAAGCAAAAATTTCTCAGTAACAATGGGCACCTTTAGCACCCAGATACTATATTTTTAAACACAGCCCTGATCTCACAACCCTGAGATCATGACCTGAGGTAAAATCAAGAGTTGGGTGTATAAGCAACTGATGGACACAGGTGCCTGGGTAAGATTTTAATAATCAAGAAATTAGATGAGGTGGTATATGGCAATTCTGTAAAATTGTTAGTTTTCTATAATTCTAAAAAACTATTCTAAAATATAAAGTTCATTTGAGAAAAAAAGTCTCCAATCTCTTTAATAAAATTTTGAAAACAACTTTGTAGTTTTAATACTATGGATTTTTTTGCTGTCATTATTGACAAATTAAGCAATATGCAGATGCTATAGATTTCTGGACGGTAACTTTTAAATGTGGGTTACCTTTTCCAATTTCCTTCTTATGGCTATAATTGGTTGTCTATTATTTTTGGATCAAGTATTTATTTTTTGAGAGTACATTATTAATTAGAATGAGAAATTTTCAACTAATGATAGGTTTGGTGTATTTGACCATTAAAATTGAATTTGAAATGGTTGGGATAATAAGTAAAACTTCCTATAAGCATATTAAATCATTTAGAATGATGACTTGGTAGTGTGTTCATAGTTAAAATGTGTATTACTGAAGGATTGGTGGTTCCTATAGCCTAATTAGAGAACATAAACTTCTTGTTTGATAGTCACTCTTTTTCTTTTTATCGTACCCTTTAAGATTGACTTGCTGATTCCAGATTTGGTATATTTCATTAAACCAACTACGTGCTTCATAGTAGATAATGGGCAAACTGCAAAATATTCTCTAGGGTTACTGGCATATCTACCTGTACAGCTTCTTAGAGATTAGCTTTTCACATTTGGGAACATCTAGAAGATTTTCTAAAGTTCTTTTTATGTTGTTCATAGCCTGTTGAATTTGGGAAGTATGCTAGACAACTAGATGCATTTTACTAGTTTCTAAGTCTGTTGTGTGTTTTGCATGGCTATTTTTCAGAAATTGAATGAGACTTTTCCTGATATACAATGCTTTCTTCACTCCACTGGTGAGGAATAGGTTTGACCTAGCTCTTTCACAGTAGAATATAGCCTGCTATCATTATGAGGTAATTTTATTTTCTTATCAAGTTTGCTGCTCCACAATATATTTAGTGACTACCAATCCCTGTTTTGAATTCTTAATTGCACTTTGTTTATAACTCTTTTATGTTATAGCATGTTTTTCCTTGTGTTAAGTTTTTTTGCCCGTTTGATTGAAGTTTTCCTGTAGTGCCTTGCACAGTGATTTAACATAATTATTAAAATTTTTGTGTGCATGCATAATACTATGTAAAGTAATTGATATTTCTAGGCTTTTTCCATAGATGAAAGTATAGTATGGTTTGATGAAATGAATACACACTAAAAATATTGGTTGTAGATTTTCTGTCACTGATTTTGGGGAACACACCAAACAAGAGAATAAAGAAAAAAGGGTTGAAGTACATGATTTATAAAAATTTTTCCCCACAAATTTAAATGTATATGATTTTAAAACATCTCCCAAAAGAAATGTCATTGGAGCCAAAAGACATTAAAAAAATTAGAAAATATTGTGAAATGGTTGTCCAGAAACTCTGCTCTCAGTATTGTTTTCATGATAATCACACTCCTCTTTCTTACCAATCTAAGGGAAGATCCAATAAAGTTGCCTCTTTTTTTCCCACTCTCTATAATGATCTAAAACCTCTGCCTATTCCTAAGAATTCCTGCCCTGCATAATAACATGAAATTACTACCTTACACTGGAAAAATATTTAGAATTTTTCACCTCTGATTTTTTAAAAAGATTTTATTTATTTATTTGACAGACAGAGATCAGAAGTAGGCAGAGAGGCAGGCGGAGAGAGAGGGGGAACAGGCCCCTGCGGAGCAGAGAGCCTGATGCGGGGCTCCATCCTAGGACCCTGGGATCATGACCTGAGCTGAAGGTAGAGGCCACAACCCACTGAGCCACCCAGGCATCCACCTTTGATTTTTTCCATCAGAGGTCAGTAATGATTTAATATTTACTTTTGGGCTTTTTTTTTTTTTTTACTGTGGTAAAATATATAACATAAAATTTATCATTTTAACACTTTTTAAGTGTAACAGTTCAGCCATACTGTGCAATCATCACCACTATTCACATCTACAACTTTTTTCATCTTCCCAAGCTGAAACTCCTTACCCGTTAGAAAATAGCTCCTCATTCTTTCTCCCTCTAGTCCCTGACAATCACCACTCTATTTTCTGTCTCTATGAATTTGACTAATTCAAGTATAAGTACAATCATACAGAATTTGTCTTTTTGTGCCTGGCTTATTTTACTCAGCATAATGTCTTCAAGATTCATCCATATTGTAGTATGCATCAGAATTTTCTTCCCTGTAAGACTGTATAATATCCCATTGCATATATATTCCATATTTTGTTTATATAGTCATCCTTAAATGGGAACTTGGGTTGCTTCCACCTTTGAGCTATTGTGAATAATGCTGCTATGAACATGGTCCATGCATATCTGTTTGAGTCCCTTTCAGTTCATTTAGGTATATACCCAGAAGTGAAATTACTAGATCTTATAGTAATTTTATTTTTAATTGTTTGAGGATCTGCCATATTGTTTTTCATAGCACCTTCAGCATTTTATGTTCCTGCTAACAGTGCACTGGAGTTTGAATTTCTCCACATCCTCACCAACAAATTTTTTTTAAGATTTTTTTTATTTGTCAGAGAGAGAGAGAGAGAGAGAGAACGCATGAGCAGCAGAGAGAGGGAGAAGCAGGCTCCCCACTAAGCAGAGAGCCTGATGCAGGGCTCTAATCCCAGGGCCCCGGAGTCATGATCTGAGCCAAAGGTAGATGCTTAACTGACTGAGACTCCCAGGTGCCCCCCAACACTTGTTATTTTCTGTTTTTCTAATGATAGCCATCCTAATGAGGGGTATCTCATTTGGTTTAGATTTGCATTTCTCTAATGATTAGTGATATTGAACATCTTTTCTATGCTTATGGAGCATTTTTGTATCTTCTTTTTAGAAATGCTTATTTAACCTTTGCCTATTTTTTAAAAATTGCATTGTTTGTTCTTTTTTGTGGGGGGTGTTGAGTTCTAGGAGTTCTGTAAATGTTTTAATTATTAAACCTTTATCTGATATATGATTTTCAAATATTTTCTACCATTCTGTGAATTGCCTTTTGATTCTGTAGATTGTATGTTTGCTCAAAATTTTTAAATTTGATGTCGTCTGGTAGTTTCAGATGTCATATGCAATAAATCATTGCCTAATGCAATGTCATGAAGCTTCCCTCTGTGTTCTTCTTAGAGCTTTACAGTTGTAAGTTTTACATTTAACTCTTTGATCCATTTTGAGTGAATTCCTGTGTATAGTGTAAGTGTTCAACTTCATTCTTTTGCATGTGGACATGTAGTTCTCTGAGCACCATCTGTTAAGAAGGCTATCCTTTCTCTTGAATGACCTTGGTACCATTGTCAAAAACCATTTCACCATAAGGGACACCTGAGTGGCACAGTCCATTAAGTGTCCAACTCTTAGGTTTGGGCTCACATCATGATCTCAGGGTCATTAGGTCATGCTCGGCACTCAGTGCAGAGTCTGCTTGGGATTCCTTCTCTCCCTGTACCCCTCTTGCTCTTGCTTGCTCTCCCTCTAAAATAAAATAAATCTTGAAAAAAAATCATTTGGCCATATATGCAATTTTTATACATATGTGTAATTTTTTTTCTCTGTGCTTTTCTGTTATGTATGTCTGTCTTTAGGCCAGTACCACAGTGTTTTGATGACTGTGGTTTTGTGGTCAGTTTTGAAATTAGGAAGATCAGCTCTACCATTTTGATTTCTATCTTAAGATTGTTTTGGCTAAGGTCCTTTGAGTTTCAATATGAATTTTAGAATGGATTTTTCTATATCTGCCAAAAAATGCCTTTGGGATTTTGATAGGGATTGCACTGAATCTTCAGATAACATTGGGTGGTATTGACATCTTAACAATATTAAGTATTCCAATCCATGTACACAGAATGTCTATTAATTTGTGTCCTCTTTATTTTTTTGATAATATTTTATAATTTTTAGTAAGCAAGTCTTTCACTTCATTGGCTAAGTTTATTCCTAAGTTAAATATTTATTATATGTTTTTAATGTAAGTCTCTATTTCCTTTCAATTCTGTCATCTTAGAAAGATGTTCTATGTAAGCTGCTTTTTATTAAACTTCTCAAAAATATTTCCTGTCTACTAGACTTATGTCTCTTATTTATAAGCAGGATGCTATCTCTATGTTTATTTTATTCTTAACTTTTCATGTTGCAGCTATCTCCCATGTTGTCAGGTTTGTCACCCTAATAATTTCTTAAGGATAAATAAGTTATTAAAATTGAAAAATGTATAAATGTTGACCTGAGTTTTAATAAAATAAGCCACATTTTTGGACTGCTATAGCTAATATCAAACTAAGAGAAAGTAAATTATTTTATAAATCATATACAGTGACCAAGGAAGTAAATCTCCATTGTGATTATTGCTATTAAAAATAAATTCTGAATGATAAAAATTTTGCTGTACATTCAGATTTTTAATATTTTAATTGAAATTATAACTTGGGAATAACAGTATTTTACAATAAAGCTTGCAGAGAACTATGTGTTTAATAACAAAATAATTAAAAAGCCAAATTCTGTGTAGATCTATATCACAACTATGTAATGGAAATCAAATGCAATCGTTTCCCACAACTTAGTTTTTGCATTGTTAATTGAAAAGAATAAGAAAATCAGAGTGTCCGTCAGTTGGAGAATTTTTTAGTATATTTCTCCAGAGGTTAATAAGATGGTTTCAGGGTCTTTTTTTTTTTTTTCTAAGATAGTTAGTGACATTTAACTATAGAGAACAAACTGATAGTTACCAGAAGCGAGGTGGGTGGGAGGATGGGTGAAATAGGTGAAGGGAATTAGGAAGGCACTTGTGATGAGCACTGGGTTATGTATGGAAGTGTTGAACCACTATATTATACAGGTGAAACTGATATCACACTGTACGCTAACTGAAATTTAAGCAAAAACTTTACAAAAAGGTAGTAAGGGATTAAAAAAGGAGGAGGAAAGGGGAGGAATGAAGCAAGCAACAGGTCAGAAAGAAGCAAGAGGAATAGATAAATATAGAAGAATGAATGAAGAGGGGAATAAAAAAATAGGAAGAAAAACAGTAAAAGAAGTGGAAAAATAGAAATGGAAATATCAGGGAAAAAATAGAGGACAAGAGCCTTGAGATGTACATTTGCTGCAAACTTAAAATGTATAAATCTACATAGATGTATAGAAAGTGAAAAGCAAGCATAAATTATTAATGACGAAAGGAAGGGAGGGAGGGAGAAAGAAAAGGAGAGAGTCCAGGGGAGGAGAGGGGAGGGGTGGGTAAGGAAGGAGGAGGAGTTTCCAAAAGGGAATATATATTTTACATGAGAATTGACTTTATTGAGATGTTCACCAAACCATCACATAAGAGACAAACATTATCTCAAAGAACAAAATTGACTATGTGAAGGAATTAGGATGGCTTCAAAGAGAAAATAATATTTAATGAAAATATTCCAAATTTAGGAAATCCATATAAAGGAGATCTAAATAGTTGTAGTAAAAATCTCTAGGTAAAAGGGGCAGCATGTGTAGAGGTTTTAGAAGGAAAATCCAACAATGTGGTTAGTTTTTTTATGTCCTAAGGTTGCAGTCTTGTCAGGGTAGATGTCAACTGAGAAAGCTCTGCAGTCAGATCTTATTAGAGGTGGTCATCAAGAGGATGAGACCTCTGACCCATGAGTGGACTTGAGCAGCCCTTCTGTGCTTGGAATAAACATTCTGCACACCATTTCCACAGTGGGAGCTGTTTTCAAGGATGCAGCCTTGAGAGACTACTCAACCCAGTTAAAGCCTCTAGATTAACTTTTAAGCTTAGGGCACGTGTGGAGATCTACTCATCTTACAGCCACCCAAGACAAGCCGCCCAGATAAGTTCCCTTGCTTTTAAACTTGCCACCCACCCATCTATAGTGGCCTGCTTCTTCTATCTCTCCAACTCCTCTGCTTATGGAGGCCAGTTTCAGACTTCATCCCAGATGTTCTTAAGATTTCAAACCAACACTTGCAGATCATTTTAAAGATTTATGCATTATTCTTCAGGTGATGATAAGTACATAAATTGTTATAAGCAGGAAAATAATATAACTATGCATAGTTTACATAGAATTGGCAGCTATATAATAGGTTTTGATGTAGTAAATCATTTAAAACAGGGAAATGCAGTAAAAGGTTCTTGCCATTATATAGGTAAGAGATGGTGAAAGCTAGAAATAATACCATGAAAGCTAGAAATGACAAAAGATTTTAAAGAAGGTAGAATCAATAGATAATGATCTTGATATTAGACGTAAAGCAAGAATGCATAAATAGTGTGACTACTAAGTGTCTGGCTTGGCAAACTAGGTATGTGGTGATGCTTTTTACTGACCAGTGTGACATGAGGAGTGATCTTTCTGAAATGCAAATATGATTATTTCTCACCCCAATTTAAGAACACTCAGAGACTCTCTATTCAAAGATAAAGTCCAAACTCCTTTATATATCATCAATGACTCATTATTTCTCCTGATACATATTTTTTTATGCCCTTCATACCTCACTCTACACTTCAGCTATACTGAATTACTCTCACTTGTCCAAATGTAATATGCATATTTCCCCTGGGGCTTTGTTCCCAGTGCCTGGAAATATTCTTTATCCTTTTAACCAGGCTTTACTTAGCCTTTTCTTAACTGTTACTTCCTATAAACAAACAAGTCCTGATACCCCAAGAATAGTTTAGGTATCACTCATATATAATTGCATATGGTCCTGAATTTATCTTTGATATAGTGTTAGTAAAATTGGCTGTTTCTAAGTGAAGATATACATCTGAAATTCTTAAAGTATGTGCTTTGTTCACTACTGCAATTATTAATTATATTGACTGAGATGCCCAGTACACATTTGTGCAATGCAGTTGGATATTGGTTCAATTGTCAGCTATTAAATATATTAACTTTTAACATTTTTCATTTGCTTTATGTATCTTCAGCCACCGTGGTCATTATAAAAACAGCAATTGAGAGTGATAAGTAGCTTTCCTCCTTCCCTTTCTTCCTTCCTTTCTTTTTCTTTCATGGACTTTGAAGAATCTGCTAGATAACTAAAATTCCCCCCCTGGAATAGTGAAGCTACTTCTTTTGGACTCCCTTGTGTTTTTTTCCCCAATGATAGCTACAGTGTTGTCACTTCTGAAAAGGTAGAAAAGCTGGAGCATTTGCTCCAGTGTTTCCTTATGCCTCTCCTATTTCTTCTCCCCTCCACCTCCTGAATAAAGTGATCAGCTATAGGATGGATGGAAGAAAAATGGAAAATTTGATTTACTATTTTCTTTTGGCTCTCAGGTCATCACATCAGATCATTTTTGCTTCCCTCACAATGTATACACCTAAGTTTTGTCTTGGAAGCAACAGTTTGTTTACACAAGAAATAACCAGACATAGAGCATTACAGAATGTCATGAGGAAAGTTATGGAAGGACAATATTGTGATTTTTTGTTAGCAGCATTTTAAAAGTACATGAGCTCATGGATTATGATGGTCTTAATTGTCCTTTCTGATAATGCATAAATTGTTTTATATAGAAAATCCAAGTAAAAAAATGGAGCTGAAAATTTTGATAACCCTTCTGTGTTTTGTATATTGCCGACACACCAGTACAGTATACTAAGTCTTCTATTTAGAATATTACTAAAATTCTAAAAGAATAAAAGAGCAGAAAAAATATTATATCACAATGTATCATTCAACTGAAACAGAATTCAAAAATGGCTTGTTTTTGTTTAGAAAGAATAATTTATGAAGCGTAGTTTAATTTGGAACATCTTATTTTCTTTAGGAGGGTATTTGAAGAGTCAAGATTTACTTCTGTGGTCACATGTTAGGATTCTGTATCCCCTTTTCTATTTGTATATACCTTCTGAATTTTATTTTGAAAATGATACATTTCTTCATGAAACTGCATTAAAAGAAATGAATATTGATAAAAAATATAATTCTTCATATTAAGGTACATGTTAAAACAAAACCTTCTACATATAACACAGTGAAGTAAAATGGCTTTAGGACCTAAAGGAGACATGTTCTATACATAAATGATCCTTAAAACAGCAAAAGGGATATGATTTAATTTGTTAGCTGAAAACTTTAAATGTTTCTCTCAGATAGAAATGTATATAGCATGATAGTATGGATTCTAGACTGTAGTTTGAAAGAAGGCAATAGTGAAATGAATTTCATGCTAGTAGACACTTTAAAAACTAGATTTAGCAGCAGTCACATTAGCTTAGATAATGGGAGAATTTTTCTTCATTGAAAATGCTCTGTGTCGCTTAAGAAGAACTTACTGAGGCAGCCTGCCATCTAGCTTTTTCACAGAAAAACAGGCTTACAGACTGCAGATGAGAGAGTCTGGAGCAGAGACAATTTTAACTTAGCCATTCCTAATTTATCTCAAGCATTTTCAATTCATCTTCACTGCTCTATGCACACAGGAACACCAGATTGCCATCCCTGGGGAACAGAATGCAACCAGGGATCTGGAGAGCTGTCACATTCCAAGAAATATTTAAATTGTGCTGATTTTCTTCTGGAGAACTGAGCCCAGGGAATGAAACTCTCCATCAAGTCATAGCTTTGCGGGCAATAGATCAGAGGATATTGCCAGTTTTCTAATGGATTATTGTTATCGGGCAGGTTTTCTCTGAAGGTACGTATTTTCTCAATTCATTACCCTCTCCTATTTATCAGGTAATGTTCTAATGAGCTGGAGATGCAAACCGGTGAGAAAGAGAGAGATGTTAAGTAGTCAGTATTGACTAAAGGATGACACTTTACTGCTGCATGTTTATAGGTGAATAATCCGACTCCTTTAGTAAAAATTAGTAGGGTCTAGTTTGAATTGCATTGTCAACAGAAACAGGCAAAACCAAAACAAAACCGTGCTGCAGGCTGCGTTATCCTAAGTTCACATGAATTCTCTTGAGGATTTTTTGTAGCTGCAGCATATAATGAAGGGAAATACATACTTTGGAAACTCAGTTAACCTTATACATCTTAAAAATATTTTTACATAATCATGATGTTTCCTCCGTATAGTCTCTGATACAAACTTTGTCTCAAATGCTGCTGTTAATTTTGGTGCCATTGATATTTATGGTCTATAAATATATGAATGACAAAAGTATTCGATTTAAAGAAACTCCAGTAGGAGTCTTTATGAGACTATTATATTAGTGTGCTTTTCTGGCTTTATAGGTCTTTACTTTTAAGTTTGAAAGAATCTTTCTAAAATTAATTGCTATATTTTTAGTAAAATATGCTTATCATAAAAATTTGTTGTTCAGCTTTGTTCTGTCAAGTGAAAAGCCCCAATACATCTATGAAGGACACAAAACTGTTTAGCAAAGTAAAAGGTGGAAAGCTGGCAAACTTCTGAATATCAACTGAATTAATAAAAATGGAGAAAGACTTATCCTACCCTGAAATTTAGCTCATTATACCTATGATATATTAGACCAGGCAGGGGGGTGACTACTGTGCCTGGTTCCTAAAAGTTGAAGGTATGTGTGTAGGCGGGTGTTTGTGTCAGCAAGTGAGCGGGGGTGTAGGATAGAAAGCAAGCACACAGTAATCACAGTGAGCTTATGAAGACTGAAGAAATACTTTAAAATATGGTATTAGGGCTCTTGATGTTTTTAAGTGTTTTACTGTGTGAATAGGCTCAGTGAACCCTACCATGGTATTGATA
Source organism: Mellivora capensis (assembly GCA_004024625.1). NCBI lineage: Eukaryota > Metazoa > Chordata > Mammalia > Carnivora > Mustelidae > Mellivora > Mellivora capensis. The sequence goes on from PISX010012836.1 coordinate 15,683, forward strand.
TTCTTCCATGTTAAAAATGACTATTAGGATAGGTAGAATAGCAGGTGTATTTCACCTGGAGCATGGTATACCTGCTGCTGTATTTGGACTGGAACACAGAATCTGTGGACCCATCAGTGGGTTAATCACAGGCTCAGGAGAGGAAATGGTGGCTCCGCCTCACGAAAGCACTTGTTAAATGTGTTCTCATTTCTTTTGAGCATTTGAGAGACTCTTAGAAGAATGAAGGAGAGGGAAAAGGATTGAGTCACCCAAATAGTTACATGGAGTTTATTTTCTCTTATCCTCAGAGGGATTGTAAAAGGGGAAAAATGGAAAAGCTGAAGGAGAATAGAGTCCTCAAAGAGTACTGTTAAGTGCTTTTTTTTTTTTTTTCATGAATCTTACAAGGATTGAGGAACAGGGGCTTAAATTAAGGTTTCCCTATGGATTCCTCCATTTGGCAAGCTTTCTCTCCTTTATGGATTATTTTCCCTCCACTCACTCAAAAAAAAAAAAATAGTGAGCTTGCTCCCAGTCTGGTTTCTTCCCCAGTAACTTGCAGCTCTAATTTAAATCTACAGAAGTATGCTCTCTGAAATTGCATACATGCCTGAGTGTATCACAGTTTTATAATTCACTGACTTATAAATGTCAAAGCTAAAGTGATTTAACACTGTTTATTTATTTATTCAAGCATAGGGAAGATATGACAACAGCTTAATAATATATCCTTTAATTTATATTTTGGGTGTTAGATGAATAGAACAAATATGAAAATCAGGAGGGGCAGTTTTAGTTGTCAAATTGCAATAAAAATTTTTATTGCTCTGACTTATTAACCTTTTCTACCATATCATGCTAGTGTCTCTTGCTTCCCTATAGGGTTCATTCACTTACCCAGCTATCTAAATCTGCTCAGCTTCCAGGTCTAGTGCTAAAACTTGTTTTACTTCATCTAATGGTGAGTTCATTGCAAAATATATTACTATAATTTCATTTTATTAGTTGCTCTTAAATATTTAATATTTATTGAGTGCCCATGAATTGTTTAGTGTTTCAAAGCAGGATATAGGAAGAAAGTATTGTAATGGTATTTTCTCTTAAATCAGCCAGTTTATTAATATTTCAGGACTTCTAATTGGTGCCCACAGAGGAAGGCAATTAAGGCTGGCTTTTTAGTGGCTGCTTATGCACATGTAAGACATGAAATATCCTGTATTCAATGGTCAATGATTTGCATTCAACTTTACTGTGGATCCCAGGCTTATCATCCAGTTGTATTCAAATACCTTCTCCACTCTACTCCATAGACCAGTGTGTCATCATAGGCAGAACATCGGATTGAGGATAAGTAAAACTAGATTTAAGTGTGTTAAGCAAGTTTGTGTAAGTTAATTGGTCTCCCACATACCTCTCTCCTATTAGGTATATAATAGAGAGAGTAGTATCTACATTTTAGATTCTTGTGAGTAGTAGATATCACACATTAACAAACCCATAGTGTATGCCCAACATATATTTGATAAACAGAATTTATTTCTGAATGCATTGTATCATAGTCTCACATACAGAATGTACCAAATGAAATTACCATGACTCATCTTTCTTTGGTGATACATATGTGTGTATGAATGTGTATGTGTACATGTGCATTATCATAGATCCATTGTTTAACAGTCTTAGTGATAAAAATAATGTTTTGATCATGTCATTATTGCTCAGGACTAAAGTACTCTATAGAAGTACTCTATACACAGATAAAATTAGAAATTAAGATTAGCTTGAGAAATAGGTTGGCATATTCTCTATGGCTATCAAACATCTAAATTTTCGACCATATCTTAACAGAGAAAGCAGATAGAACTGTATCTCATATTCCCATTTTTCCCTTCTCCCAAAAGATATGGAAATAGAAGACAAGCCAGTAAATCCTCTTGCTCATTATCTTGTGCCCTTTGCCCTTTTTGTTTGCATTTTATTTTACTACAGTGGCTTGTTTAGTGAGATGGCTCAAATTATAACTGCACAGAGTAGTTTACACATACAAACCACCCCTTCAAGGAACAAAGCAACTATATGAATACTTTTATTAAAACAAAAGACAGCTTTTGCTTTGAAAAAATGCTAAACATTTTTTAATGAGAGTGAAACTATTAAATGTGAATGTTCAATCCAGCCAGATGTTGACCTTAACTGTGAGTTTGAATCTTTATAAAAAGAGTGTGCAAATCCAAGCTAGAAACTGCTTTCTTTAGGTCTCAAGACTGCTGAAAAATTCTGAGTCTGAATTTCTCTGATACATTTCATATTGAGTTAAACATATACAAAAAACCTACTTTAATATTCTGAGTTATATGGAGAGGTAAATTAAGCATCATATATGTCTTTCATATATCTTTTATTGGAATTTGGAAACAGATGTACAAATGTCCTCTTTATAAAAGGGAACCAACCACTAAATAATTATTTTGAAAGTGTGTTACAGGAAATTATCTTGCACATTATGACTAGATCAAAATGTGGACACAAAAGCAAGTAGCTGCTGAAAGCTGGTCTCTTCTCTTCTTTCTCTCTCCCCCCGCCCCTTTTTTTTAGTCAGTTATCTGTTGTCAGTGCCAATCCTGTCTTAAAATCAATGAATCAACCTACTCATCAATAAAGTGAAGGTTTAGGTATCTGACCTCATTCTTTTTTTTTTTTTAATTAATTTATTTTTTTATTTTTTAATTTCTTTTCAGCGTAACTATTCATTGTTTTTGCACCACACCCAGTGCTCCATGCAAATATGTGTCCTCCCTAAAACCCACCACCAGGCTCCCCTAACCTCCCCCCACCCCCACCCCTTCAAAACCCCTCAGGTTGTTTTTCAGAGTCCATAGTCTTTTATGGTTCACCTCCTCTTCCAATTTCCCTCAACTCCCTTCTCCTCTCCATCTCCCCATGTCCTCCATGTTATTCCTTATGCTCCACAAATAAGTGAAACCATATGATAATTGACTCTCTCTGCTTGACTTATTTCACTCAGCATAATCTCTTCCAGTCCCGTCCATGTTGCTACAAAAGTTGGGTATTCATCCTTTCTGATGGAGGCATAATACTCCATAGTGTATATGGACCACATCTTCCTTATCCATGACCTCATTCTCTTCAAGAAATTGAATTTCTTGTTCTGTTGCTGTTTGATTGCAAACTTTGGATATTTTGACTGAGTATCTAAGGAGGTTAGAACCTGTGTCCGAATTCCAACTCAGTTTCTAAACTGTAAATATGTGTGGGAGGATAGTAATGACATTCATATGGTTGTGTGGAATGAGTGACAAAATATCATACGATCATACTATAGGGGCTTGTTGATGTAAATACTAAACAATGGTACTGAGTGTTGCTATAGCTATCACCACATCACCATCTTCAACCTATCCCTGATATTGGGCTTCCCGTCATTCAGTATGATTATCTGACCCCCTTTGGGGGACCCAGATATGTGTTCACCTATGTTTTTCCTCTGCCTATGGCTTCCTCTAAGTAAATATATTCATTAAGTCAACCCTGCCCCTTTGACCTCACTTTAAACAGCTTAGCTACCAATTCTTTGAGGTGTTTTTCCCTCAGCTTTTCTTTCTTTTTTTTTTTTTCTTTAAAGATTTTATTTATTTATTTGACAGAGAGATCACAAGTAGGCAGAGAGGCAGGCAGAGAGAGAGAGGAGGAAGCAGGCTCCCTGCTGAGCAGAGAGCCTGATGCAGGGCTCGATCCCAGGACCCTGAGATCATGACCTGAGCTGAAGGCAGAGGCTTAACCCACTGAGCCCCCCAGGAGCCCCACCCTCAGCTTTTCTTAATGGGAAAACGGGTATCTCTGAGCTTAGTGATTCTCTCCTTGTGTCTAGGAGTTCTAATTCCTAGTATCTTGCAATGTGAGTGTATTTGAAGACAACACTTTTTTAAAGAAGTAATTAAATTAAAATGAGGTCATAAGGTAAATTCTAACCCAGTATGACTGATATCCTTGAAGAAGAGGAAACAGACACAGACACATGAAGAGAAGTCCATGTAAAGACACCAGGAAAAGGCAGCTATCTATAAGCCAGGAAATAGGCCTCAAAAGAAACCAACTCTCCTGACACTTTGACCTCAGCTTCTAGCCTCCAGAATCGTGGGGAAAAAAAAATTCTGTTGTTTATACCACACAGTCTGTGGTACTTTAACAGCCCTATAAGACGAATAGAGTAAACACTTTAGATTTTGGGGCCCCATAAGCTCTCTGTCACATATTCCTCCTCCTTCTTCCCTCTTTGTCCTTATTCAGCCGTTTAAAAATGTGAAACGACAACAAACCAAAAAACTAGTGCTTGTAGGGGGCATATTTGGCCATGAGCATAGTTTTCCAATCCTTGTTCTAGAACAGAAAGATCCTCCAAAGTTTGGGCAAAATATAACCCTAAACTTCCATGTTCAAGATTGTCTACTTTGCAGATAACCACTGATTTTTAGCCTAAAAATATAGCTTTATCTTTTTTTTCTACCAAAATCTTTCCAAATTCCTCAATTTGAAGTGGATATCTGTAGAGCTTATTATCTTCACTCTTAATGGACCCTTTATAGCCCTAAAGTTAGAATGGCATCTGAGCAATATTAATACTAGCATTCTGGATTTGTTAAATAGATTCTGTGGGCCAAAGACTATTCTAAACACAACATATATTTTCTCATGTTAATCCTACCAATAGCCTTGCAAGGAAACTGCTATTATAATCATTTCTCTGATGTGGAAATCGAGACAGAGAGAGATGAAGCAATTACCTGTGGTTATTTGGCATAAGTAGCTTAGTGGTTAGCCAAGGTTTGGGTAGAGAATCCTAGCGCAGAGTCTTGCATTTAACCATTATACTATAAGGCTCTCAGATCATGACAGAGTTGTACATTTACTGTAAGATCCGCCATGAAAATGTTGAAAATTACTATCGAACAGCAATTCAGGTGAAAGAGAAGGGAAATGATGCAGTGCTTATTTCAATCCCATATTTTTATGTGAATGTAGTAGTCATGATGGTTTTCTAGTTAATTATGCAATTTCTGTTTGTCTTTTCTTATGGAGTTCATGAATTATCTTTTTAAGACTCTTTTTTTTTGTCTTCAGAATATCATATGGTGAATGAGTATGGTTAAAGAGGTTAGTTTATTAAAGAAAACCTAAAGAACAAAATGGTATAATTTTGAAGCTCACAGGAATTTCACATTTAATTTTGCATGTAAGTAATTTAATGCTTAATTTAATAATTCATATTATATGGGGAAACAATGAATAACAAAACTAACTACTGGGTATAAATACTGTACTATTTCTAGTTATTTTTATGGAATCAACAGGTACTCAGTTTGAATGTGTTCAAAGAACGACCTGTTCAAAGGAAAATTTCACCAGGTGGCAACTCTGTCTGCTTTAATTCTGTGAAGCATATGTTGTATGTTGTGTGAATTCCTGGATTGTCCTTTTTAATTTCATCAATACATCTGATATGCCTTCAGTGTTTCTGTAAAACTGAATCATATTTCCTAGCCATATCTGAATTTGGTAGAACATCTTTGAAAAGAAAAATAGGCCACTACTACCATGCAGTGGAAGTACAGTTGACCTACTTCATGAATTATTATTCTGTCACTTTATTAGCACAAAAATATTCTTGGGATATTGTCCTATGTCCACATCTGATATGAGAAATATAACCATCATAAAGAAGAAGGTTGTCCATCACCTGCCAAAATCTATCAAAGTAAATAAGCAGTTCTAATAGTTTCAGCTTTGAATTATAATGTCTAGTAATTAAAATATGTGCATGTATGTGTGTAGAACCTTAACAAAGCACTATTATTGTTTAGAAAATTATTGCAATGGGTCTTGTTATTTTAGGTTCTATTAGTTCCCTGGACATTGTAGAGCAAAACCAAAGTAAACTTTCTTTGGTTATATTTTTGGCAATAACTATAGTGGATAACTATGGACATTCTATTGTTCTGGAATTGCTTATCTTTTAATATGAATTTAAATTTACTCTTAGGTTTATTTTTAAGAAATATGTGAGTAGCCATGTGAGTGTGTGTGTGAAGGTATTTATGTACATGTCTGTGTGTGTCATGTCTGTCTCTGTTTTTTTTCCAAGAATTACCCATGTGAGATTTCAAAAGCAGATCTTTAGTTCACAGGCAGGATATTGAGATTCATCTTCTCACCTCACCAGCAAGTGGACTTTGAAATATATAGGAATTAGAACATTAAATACCACTGTGGGTTATCTTGCAGTTCTCTCTCACCTTCCTTTTACTTAGTGTTATTCATCACAAAATAACTTAAGCTTTAGAAAATGTTCTACCAGGATTTTTTTTTCCTCTTTTGGATTATTCTTGTGGGGTAAAATTTGGGAATATTTTAGAAAAAGGGAAAATTTTTATGAGAATTGGTGGAATTTACATGAAGGAACGAAGGTTTGCCTTGCCAAAGAAGAAAATTATTTTTAGGTTGTCAATAGGGGTGGGAGTAGGCTGGATCTTGAGAATAACACTGAGAACTGGGATATTCCCATTAAAAACAATTCGCTGAAGTGTTTAAGTTCTTATATATTCTCCGTTGACTCTGAGAATAGTTGTATTTGGCTTTAATTACAACTCTCGTTTTCATTTTGAAACCTCTTCTAGTTATCTCCAAACCTTTGGTCAACAACCACATAGTTCATAGAGTAGAGTACAGACCAAATCTGGACTAAAGGAAAATTTTTAATCTGCACCTGCACCTAGGTACACATAGAATCATAAACAGGCACATACATAACTGCATACTGATATATATAGACCAACAGATAGGCACACAGGGACAGACTGACAAGTAAATGTGGAGAAAGATTGACAGATTAGAATTGACAGTGGGACAGGGACGGACAGACCAATACACAGGGACAGGCGACATACTACAGAGAGATGTGGATGATTAGGCAGGCAGATAACATAGGCAAGCAGATTCATACAATAGACAGTGAACCTCAGACCCCTGCTCTAACATGGACGGGCAGATCTGGCCACTCATTGGCAGCCCAGCAGTGATATAAACATAGACAGGTGTGTGTACATACACTATATACTAGAATTTTACCTTATATATTCATGAGGCAAAATCAAGCAATACACAATTTTTATTACTTATTAAAGGATCATTTCTAAGGTATATTCATCTATGCATTTTTGTTTTTCACTACACAGATGCAAGAAAAAGAATCATGAATAAGTATGAAAAACATGCTTTGTCATTCTTTTTAATTTTATCTAGTACTTCTGTCTTTGGATAAGAGATACAAAAATTGTGAAGTTATTGTGAGGATGCTGTTGAAATGTTACCTTAAGGTTTTATCAAGCTCTGTAATGTAAGAATCAAGTCAGAAGTCAGCAAGAGAATGATCAATTTTCTTTCTCCAGGAGAAGCAAACACAATTATAAAACAAACAAAAGAACAAAAGACTTGTGCCTCGAAAACATTATTAATGTCAAAACAATTATTTTAGCCCTTAGTGTTTTGCTGTGGGTCACTGAAAACACTAAGTTATAAATGCACTTTGATATTTTTTGTTGCAATAAAATGAGAAAAGCAGGGGGAAAGTATAATGCTCCTTTGATTGAATGGAATTTTAATGGCTTGAATGAACATATATAAAACTTTTAAAGTCTTATAGAAAGTTTTGAGTATTGCATTGTATTTAACTGTTGATTTGAAATACTCAGTCCTTCAGAATGTTTTTTTTTTTTCTTTGTTATTTTAGGGACTACTGTCATTGAAGCCATTTCAAAAATCTGAAAAGAAGTCTTATTTTCTTCTTTTTTTTTTTCTGGCCCCACATTTTATTTATTTATTTTTTTTATAAACAAATTTTTATCCCCAGGGGTACATGTCTGTGAATCGCCAGGTTTACACACTTCGCAGCACTAACCATAGCACATACCCTCCCCAATGTCCATTACCCCACCCACCTTTCCCGACCCCCTCCCCCCAGCAATCCTCAGTTTGTTTTGTGAGATTAAGAGTCACTTATGGTTTGTCTCCCTCCCAATCCCATCAGAATGTTTTATAATTTTAAGAATTATAGGGTTAAAGGATGGCAAAATTTAGTAGTTATTTAGGAGATGCTTTTAGAGGCTTAGAAGGGTATATAGACTGTATAATTAAATGCATGTTAAATTACCATTAGACAAATATTTGCATGTGGTATCTTACTGGTACTTGTAACCACCCTTCATTTTTCACTGGTGGGTGGGCATCATCAACCTGCTCTGAACTTTAAATAATCTTTCACATATTTTATTATTTTATTTTTTTAAGGAAACATTTTTTGTTGTTGTTGTGTTATGTTAGTCACCATACAGTACATCATTAGTTTTTGTTGTAGTGTTCCATGATTGATTGATTGCATATAAAACCCAGTGCTCCATGCAATCCGTGCCCTCCTTAATACCCATCACCAGGCTATTTTTTTCAACTATTTTCCCCATTTTTTTTTAAGATCTTATTTACTTGAGAGAGAGAAAGCACACGAGCATGAGGAGGGGCAGTGGGAGAGGGACAGGCAAACTCCCCACTGAGCAGGGAGCCCAAGGACTTGGGGTACCATCCCAGGATCCCAAGATCATGGCTTGCCAAAGGCAGAAGCTTAACCGACTGAACCACCCAAGTGCCCCATCTTTCATATTATTTTACAACTACTATTGTACATCAAATTTGGTACCTTTACAAATTAACACCAATTGAAAAGTGAGATTTGTGTTTTCCTCTGAGGTTACTTTTTTTGGCAGAGGGTATTTTCCTTTTTATTTTAATCTCTGGAAAGCATACATGCTTATATATTGAACTCCCCTTTAAATAGCTTTTCGAGGTATAATTTACATACCATAAAATTCATCAGCTTTCAGTGTATATAGTTCAGTGACTTCTAGCACATTTACTGTTTGAACAACTTTCCCCACAATTGAATTTTAGAACATTTCCATCAGCACAAAGAGAAATCTTGTGTCTATTTTGAGTCACTCTCATTTCTCATCCTGACTCAAGCCAACCACTAATATACTTTCTGTCTCTCTATATTTGCCTTTTCTGGACATTTCATATAAATGGAATCATACAATATGTAGTCTTCTATGTCTGGCTTCTTCCACGTAGCCTACTGTGAGGTTTATCCATGTTGTAGTACCTTTTCATTGCCAGACAGTGTCTCATTTTTTGGACCTACCAAATTTTATTTTTCCATTAACTAGTAAGTGTACTTATGGATTATTTCTTAGTTTACTTTTTATAGTTATTCACTCTTAAAGAGTGAAAATTGTGTTTATTTTTTCTAGACTGTCTATTCACAGAGTGAATATATGCTTGGAAACTAATGTTTAAATTAATTTACCCTATATTGAGGTTTGCAAACTGCTTTTTTAAAACTAAGAATGAAGCAAAGGTAAATGATAAAAAAAAGTTAGTTTATGAAAGTATGTTAAGGTGATACATAATGATATATTCTATCCTGATAAGCTTAAGATTACTTATAAATAATATAAATAGATTAAATATAAATAATCTTAAATATACATAATCTTACATATAAAACATATCTCTAAATAGAAATTAAAATGACAAATACATAAAGTAGTTAATTTTTTGATTCCTCTTTTAAAATAGAAAAAAAGTTATTGAAATGTGTTGCTGTTTTCTGATTGAATCAACTATTATGGAAATATAAAATTTGCAGATAATGAGCTTTATTTTGCCCTTTTTGTATGTAATAGATTTTCTACTTAAAATGCATTTTTTTCTATTTCTAGAAATTTTCAATGCTTAATCTTACCTGCTTCCATGAATTACCATGTGAAAACTGTTTCAAGTTTCAATATTTAGGATTTGCTAACCTACTGAAAATAGTGTAGGTGTTAATTTTCAAATCATATGGATTACTGGGGCAAACTATGAGTGAGCTTATTCATTCATATCAATGGTTCCTGTCTTTTTCTAAATTGACTGATATCCCAGACAGCTTGTAAACCTTTTACGAGGTTTGTACTTGATGATGATCTTTCTCCTTCATTTATTTGTGATTAACTTACATGGAGCCGTGACTTTATTCATATTCTTATTTTAAAATAGGTAACTTGGTTATGAAGCAAAATTTGACTTTTAAATGGATTTTTTCCCCTGTCACACAGAGTATATCAGAGCAAACAGAATTTACTGCAACATTTTTTCTTAGTTTAAGTGTGAGAAATACACATCTTTCCAATATACTTTCCTTCTGTGCATCTTTCCACTATACATTCTTCTAAGTTTTATTTATTTATTTAATTATTTAAGTTGTACTCAGCCTGGGTTGTTTCATCCACTGCTGCATCTTTAGCTCCATCTAGGTCAACAACTCTAATCATGACACATTCCTTTGATCTTGACCTAGAAGTTTCAAGTTCGATATCCAATAGAAACTTTGCTTGTTAAGATAAAACAACAACAAAAAATCACTTATTCAAACATCTGTTCAAGAAAATATAAAGGAGGAAAGAGTGCCTACATCTTTAAAGAGAATTTGATGTTTTCCCATTTTCTAATGTACACGGTTGCACCAAGAATACAGAGAATTTGTATCTAATTAAGTGCTCTGTTTTCTGTCATTATTCTTAAAGGTGCTGTAAAACCAACCTAATTCATTTTTGCTGCAAATGTGGTACAATCTTTGCTTGGTTCAATTGAGATTATTTTGGGAAAGAGTGCCATACTCAATCAGTTTTCCTATAAAAAAAAGCAAATGTCTTGTATCTTCTAATTTATTACAGTGAAATATTTTAATTCTACAAATGATACCATTAAAATTTGCTGTCTATTATAATGTGAACCTCTTTTCTAAAAATTAAGTAGCACACTCTGTTATTTAAGAAATATAGAAGATTAATAACATAATTAAAGATTTTCCTTATTTGAGTTCAGAATCTTTCTTTTTGAAATAAAATAGTAATTTTATTGTGCTTTATATTTTAGGAAAAAGACATTGGCTGAAATTATAAAACCACAATGTTAACATTTTACTTGAGGTTTGGCAGAACATCCACTATTCCCACTCGATTTCAATTTAACTCAGTTGCGGTTTCCCAGAAGCAATCTAGAAATGTTGTAATACATCAGCCTAAGGAAAACCACACATACTGTTATGAACTATCCCATTCTGACACATGCCCACCACCTACAAAACACTTTATCTAAGTTGGATTCTCTTCATTATGATACTTACATTTCCATGGATTAAAAACGTGATGAACTGTTTTGGGTAAAAAAAAAATATTTTCTTTTAGCTTTTGCTACACAGACAACATTTAAACAGACTGTGATGGCATCATTGAGGGCATGGACATATGAAGAAGACTTTGGGTATAATTTTTAAATTGAACTTGAGTAAATATCTTAAATTACCACATGCATAATGGGACAGATACTTAACAGTAGACTCCTGGAGTTCCTCAATTTCAGCCAGTTTTTTTTTTTTTTTAATTACCTGATTCTGCCTTGCATCCCACCAGATTAGTGCGGGATAATCATGACCTCATGACCTAAACTGTAGTAATTGGATTCTCTTTCCTTGGAATCTAGAGTAGAGTTATAGGAACTCTAATCAGTCTTAATTTGGTGTCTAAATTGAGTAGTCAAGTAGAGCAGAAATTTGGCAGACATTACTAGGCTATGTGCAAATGGGACAGAGCAAGGCAGTCTGCAGAGAACAATAAGGTGAAATAAAGCTCAAGGTTGGGGGAGTGGTGGGTTACTCTGGGAGATACTCCACAGTTAACAGAGCTGGGAGGCAGACATAGTAATAGCCCGAGTAGCTTTTCTGGGTCCTGGCTGCCCTCACTTACTGCTCTTGGAATCTGGGAATCATCCAGTACCCTGTATCATTCCAACTGTCCTGAAGAAGGTTCTTACACTACTGCTAATCACACTAACCTGCCCATTACTGCAGTCTTGCTCTTTCAAAAAAATTATTTCAGCAGCTGTTTTTTTTTTCCGCTTTAAACCTCTAACAGCTCCCATTTTCACTTGTTTCTTGTTTTAATTAGAAGAAAAATTACCCTCTCCTCTTCAAATATATCAATATATATTTATCTGCTTTAGCCAAGAGGCACTCTAGAATCACAATACAGGCTGCTGGTTGAGAGATTAGTCTCTGGAGCTAGTGATGATGAGTTTGAGACTCAGACACCATTTATTATAACTTCTTGTATTTTATTTTATATCTTTAAGTGTTCTGTGTCTCCTTAATTTGTTAAGGGTCCAGAAAGGTGAAATTAAATATCCACTACAAATGTGTTTTCCTCCTTGTATTTCCTATAGATTTGTTAATTTATGTTAAAATTCTTATTTGATATGTTGATATTCATAACTATTTTATCTGCTATATTATTTGTATCATTTAATATTGTAGAGAGCCCTGATTTGTCACTGTGAATGCTTTTGGCCTGAATTTACCCTCGTTTGTTGTTGATAGTGAATTCTATTTTTGTTTGTTTGTTTGTTTGAATTGCCTATGTCTCTGTACATTTTTAAAAATCTTTATGAATCACTTTGCTTCAGATTTATCTCTTATATACAGCAAGAAATTAGGATCCTTTTGAAAACCATTATGGAAATATTTCTCTTTTAAAAATTTAGTTAATTTAAATGTACTAATTTGAGAAATGTTTATAAGTTCTATCTTTTTGATGTTAGCTATTATCAGAAAGGTGAGGAATCAGCATATGTCCCGATTTCATTTCTCTGTCTTCTAACTTTGGTACTTATGGCATTTCTGCATTAAGGCATACAACACATATCACTGTTCCTTCCTGCAAACCTCACATTTATATGTACAGATAAACGTAGAACTATTTCCACTGACCCCCACCTCCAGTCCTTTCCCAGAGATCTTTATAGTAGTCTTTTGGTCAGCTGAGGCTCATTGCTGAACACTTTTATTAGAAACAGTTCATAGAAATATTTTTTGTATATTCAAAATGTTTTATTATTTTTATTCTTGAAAGATTATTTGACTCAATATAAACTCCTTCGATCATAGTTCCTTCTGCTGAGCATTTTTTTTTCATTTTATTTTCACAGTTAAAACTCTTCAGAAGAATTCCAAGATTAGCCCTTTTTCCTCTTAATCTCAATGTAAAGGATTTTTTTTTTTTTTGGCCCAACTCTGTGTATAGCATCTTTTATAGGATGTTGTGTTTAATGTCAATTTACCAGAGTATACTTCAATGTTGATAGTTTGGGATGAGTTTTCCCTGGGATATGATACTCCTTTTTTAATATGAAGATTCAAACCCTTTGTATTATGAAATATTAGCTTCATTCCAATATTTTTGTTCAGTGGGAATGCACTTATAAAATACTGGTTCCTTTTATGGTTCCTAGAAAACATCTACTGTTTTCTCCATTATCCTTTTTCAGCTTTCAAAAATTTTACATTTTGTTTGCCTACTTCCTAGTCTCTATATTCCTTTTGATTGTTTTCTCCTTATTTTTTATGTCTGTTACTTTCCTCATAATCCATTTTAGCTCCTTTTAAAAAAAAACTTGTATTTATTTTTCCCCATTTTTTTATCCTGCATATTTTTTGATAAGTTTTATAATTTTATTCTACTACTTTTCTAAAGCCTTAAAGGAATCACATTACATCTCCTTCCATTGCTTTACCATTTCTTCCTTAAGAGAGTAAAATTCTGGTTTGTGCTTATACTTCATTGATATATTTGTGTTAATTTTTACAGTTCATAGAAAATGTTAGATTACTTACTCTGATGCAGTAATTTCATAGGGTGGTTTATCTGTCATTTTTTTTCTTGTTCTCTTCCTTAAATTTCGCTATTTTTTAAAGACTATTTTTAAATATTTATTTATTTTTAGAGAGAGAGAGCACAAGCAGGAAGGGCAGAAGGGGAGGGAGAAAGAATCTGAAACAGACTCTGTATTGAACGCAGAGCCACATGCAGGGTTCACTCAGGATTCTGAGATCACGAACTGGGCCAGAAACCAATAGGTGGAAACCTAACCCACTGTGCCACACTGGAGCCCCTAAATATTGTTTTTTTGCAGGTTATGTGTTTGTTGATTTTTGTTTACTTATTTTCATAAAAGTTCAATTGCCCTGAAGCATTAATTGGCAATAAGTTCAGGTAGGTGAGTGGCCAGGGCTATATTTCAATCTAGGTGGAGGTTTATTTATACCCAAGATTTTGGACATGAGTATATTCAGTCTTAACTCCTCCTGGGTCAGTAGGGATAGGAGAAAAATTTCACCTCCTTTCACACAGTTGTGAAGACTGCTCTATGCAAATATGACTTTTCAATATGATTTCTTATGTAGAAGAATCTTTTGCTGCTTAGAATGGAGCTGATTCCAGAGTATCACCCCTCTGACATACGCCCCCCCCCACCCCCATCAAGAATGGGCGTGAATGTGAGATAGGTTTTGACACCTGAATGTTTGCATTCATGTTTGAAAAGCGACTTTACTGGCTCTTGCTGAAGTTTCTGGCCTTGCAGTTTTCTTTTTGCCTTCTGCTTCATATGCTGGTTTTTATATTCACTCTATTTCAGAAACATTTCTACTATTCTGTGTTTGAGGAGTTAGCTATTGCCTAGTTTCACCAAAAGTGGAAATTTTCTTCTTGATTTCTTGTTTCCCTTGTTGTTTAGGACTGTTTTTATGGGAAAAAATAAAGGGAAAATATGCCAATTCTGTTTCTCTGTACCCAAACTAAAATTTTCTTAAATCATATTTTAGAAATATGTATCAGGTCATGATCCATTCCTCAGAATTTTCTGGTGATTTCCTGTAACCCTTATCAATATAGTCAAGTCCTTAAAAGGGTCCAAAAAATCGGACTCAGGACCGATCTCTACTTTCACCTCTGTCTTCCTTCCTTCTCCACCACACTGTTCTAGTCATGCAGGCCTTCTTGCCATCACCTAATTATGCCAATCTCAGTTTTTTGCTTTTCTCATTCCAGACATTTGCACTTTCTCTTCCTTGTGTCTGCAATAATTTACATCAAAATATTTGCATAGACAGTGCTCTTATTTCATTTAGGTCCCCGCTTAAAAATTTCTTCCTCAGAGATTCATTCACAGACTTTAGTATTAATATTATCACATTAGTCTTTTGCACTTTTTTCATAATACTTAGAACTGTCTGGTACTACAACGCTTGCTTTCATATTGCATTTTACTGCCCCCCTTAATCTAATATAAGCTCTATGAGAACAGTAATTTTTTATTCTTGTTCTGTTTTTTATTCTTTATTCTGTTGTTACTTGTTATTCTTGTTACTTGACATCTAGAACAGTGTCTGACATATATAGGTATATGTATGTTGGAATTAAGACATGTTGCTGAACTTTTCCTTCAGTTTTCTGTTGATTAAAATGGAATTCCTTCTGACATAATAAATAACTAGCAATTTATAGTACTTGCTAAGTACTCTTCCGGGTGTTAAGGCAGACAACCCTTGGGTTAAATACCATAATTATGTTTATTTTACAGATGAAGAAATTAGGGACAGAGAGGTTAAGTATTGCTTAAAAGTGATGGAGAATGATATAATTCAGTGCTGTGAGTCTTAACCAGTTTGTATCTCTCTCTGAATATATGGCTTACTTATTTAAACATAACCTGCTATTTTAAATTTTTACCTTTTTGCTCACAGTGTTGGATCCAACTTACAGGTTGTTGTTTTAATCACATTTCCACAAAGATCCTACTATTTTAAACTGTAAGTCATTGATAACTTTTCAGTAAACAATGTCAGGTTCTTCTCTATCACAAAATTCTCTTTTCCTCTGATGCCAGTATTGCTTCTTTTCTTCATTTATTTTTGCTGATCTTCTAAACTGTATGACAAAAGCTGTATCATGATGTCCAGGGTTTTTAGCAATCTGCTCTAGATCTGTCCGAGATGCCATTATTTCTCTACATAAGTGAGATTTCAACTGCTTAATATTTTTTAAATTTATACCACACTTTTCCAGTTAAGTTGGTTTATCTATGCAGACTCATTCTTTAGATGCTCTTCTACCCATCTTACTGAAATTATATGCATACTTCAAGACTTTTGTCAAATATGACAGTTTTCATCAGAATTAGATAAATGTTTCCTTACTGCATAAAACCTGTCTGATCTGTCCCTCTTTTAAAATAGTATCACAGGGGCTCCTAGGTGGCTCAGTGGGTTAAAGCCTCTGCCTTCGGCTCAGGTCATGATCCCAGGGTCCTGGGATCGAGTCCCACATCGGGCTCTCTGCTCCGCGGAAAGCTTGCTTCCTCCTCTCTCTCCCTGCCTGCCTCTCTTGCCTACTTGTGGTCTCTGTCTGTCCGGTAAATGAATAAAATCTTAAAAAAAATAGTATCACATTTTTTGTACTCCTCCTCTATTATGTATGTGTTATTTCATTTTGTATAGTAGTAATGCTATTCATTGTATTCTTGTCTTCATTAGATAGATCTCCCTTGATTTATCTAATTTATATTAGATCCAATCTATCTGTTAGACTTTTTCTTCATCACACTCTTTGCAGTTTATTATTATGCATTTTGTTTTTATAATTAAATCTGTCTTCTCATTAAATTATAAGGTCTAATTGGCTAGGCATATATTTAGTATAGGACCTACACATAACTAAAAGTTTAGTAGACATTTTTATTGGTCGAATGAAAGAAACATATTTAACTTACCGTATTTAAATCTCTCTATTTTAGGAAGGTTATTTTTTTATAGGTACCTCTTTAACTCCGAAGTATCTGGCATACATTGGTTATCTATAAATATTATGAAATTTAAAATTGTATGAATGTGCCAAGAAAGTCAAATATTACCAAGCTTCCTCTGGAATGACTTCATATCCTTTTTTTAATTGAGATGTATTTATATATAACATTGTGTTGGTTTAAGGTGTAAAACCTGTAGCTTTGATATACTTACATATTGCAGTATGATTACTGCCATCGTTCTAACTGACATCTCCATCACATCACATAATTGTTATTTCTTTTGTGGTGAAAACATTTAAGACCTAGTCTCTTAGCAGCTTTCAAGTCTAGAATATAGTATGGTTAACGATAATCACAGTGATGGACATTAGCTTGCTAGAACTTAATCATCTTTTAATTGCAACTTTGTACTCTTTTACCAAGACCTTCTCAATTCCCCACACCCCTGTCCCCAGTAACCACCATTTTACTGTGTTTCTATAAGTTCTTCTCTTTCAGATTCCACTTAGAAGCTATACACTATTTGTCTTTCTCTGTCTGACTTATTTCTTTTAGCATAATACCCTCAAGGTCCATCCATGTTGTCACAAATGTCAGGGTTTCCTTCTTTCTCATGGCTGAGTAATATTATGTATAAATATAATATAAATATTATATATAATTCATATATTTCTAATTCAATATCCATACATGTGTATATATAATAGTCAAAATTCATATATATGAATACATATATGGGTAAATATGTATTCATATATATGAATATATATAACACATATATGAATATATATGTTAGTTTATACATGTATGTGTTTGTGTGTGTGTGTGTGTGTGTGTGTGTGTGTGTGTACACGTGTATCTCATCTCCTTTATCCATTCATCTGTTGAGAGACACTTAGACTGTTTCCATATCTTGGCTTTTGTGACTAATGCTGCAATAAACATGGGAGTGTGCATATCTTTTTTGAAATCCTATTTACATTTCCTTTGGGTATATACCCAAAAGTGAGATTGTTGGACCATATGATACTTCTATTTTCAACTCTTTAAGAAACCTCCATTCTATTTTTCAGAGTAGCTGAACCAATTTATATTCCTACAAACAGTGCACCTGGGTTCCCTTTTCTCCACATCCTTACCAGAAATAAATAATACAATTGAAAAATACACAGAGAAAGTGAATAGATATTTTTCTAAAGAAGACAAGCAAATGGTCAACAGGTACATTAATGTTGTTCAGCATTAGTAACCATCAGAAAATGCAAATCAAAACCACAATGAGATATCACCTTACACCTGTTAGAATGGCTATTGTTAAAAAGACAAGAGATAAGAAATGTTGGTGAGGTTGTGGAGAAAAGGGAACCCTGGACACCTAGTCTCACTTGTAATTATTAAACAGATATCCAAATATACATTCCATTAGCCTAGGTACCAGGATCAGTGAAAAGGTTTGTTTCAGTATTCTATTTTCCCTAGCTTCTTAGTTAGTGCGGGCTGCCATACAAAGTATGATAAACAAGATGGCTTAAATAACAGAAATTATTTCTCTCCATTTGGAGGCTGGAAGTCCAAGGTCAGGATAACAGCATGGTTGGGTTCTGGTGAGAACTTTCTTTGAAGCCTGCAGATGGTTGCTTTCTCACTCTGTCCTCAAATGGGAGATGAAGAGAGAGAGGGAGAGAGGGAGTCAAAGGAAAAGGGTGAGGACATGTTCCTTTGTTGTCTGTCTTCTCTCTTATAAAGGAACTAGTCCCACAAGGACCCCATTCCTATGCCCTCATCTAGACTTAAATACCTCCCATGCCCCTCTTCAAATACCATTACCTTGTGTGGGTTAGGGCTTCAATATGTGAATTCTGTGGAGACACAGTTCAGTCCATAGCACCTAGCTTTGGCCCATATGCAAAAGGATCAAAGGATCAATAGCTCTTAGGAATGTATTACCAGAGATTCAGTTGTATCTGTGTTCTATAAGTAGGGTAGAATTCCATACTAGAAATTATATAGAGAGAACTTCTGACTATAGTGATCTATGAACATTTATATTATAGATACCACTTATACTACTGATTTACTTAATTATATCTTTATGGCTTTTAGAACAGTTAAAATCTCTCCAGTGTGAGGTAGCTTCATCTCAGGTAAATCCCAGAGAATCTTTGGAGCCTTACAGTATCTTAGAAATCATTCTGTTACCTAAGTGTATTTGTAATGATTTGAATACTATGGATCTAAGTTATTTCTTTCTGTTCTGTCAGCAATCATTCAAATTAAAAAATATTTATTAAATTTAAGTATTGAGGATGTAAAATTGTTGTGGCCCTGCCCTCTGAAAGTCTATACATACAGGCATTGGCACAGTTGGTGCATGTAATAGAGACAAATAACTCAGCCTGTGAGAGTGAATTTGGGGACGTTTCTTTATGTAAATGATGGCTGAGCTTAAGCTACCCTCCTTTGAAATAGCAACTCCATTTCTAAGATTTATCCTAAGAAGATATCATTAAATATGGAAAGACATATTTAAGTAGCTTCATTGCTATGCTTTAACCAAAACTTTGGAATCAACCTAAAAGTTCATTAGCATAATGGATGTTAAACAAATTATATACTTTTCATGTTTTGAATAACATTCAGTCATTAAAAGTGGTATTAAGGAGGGCAGTTGTGATCAACACTAGGTGTTGTATGTAAGTGAAGAATCACTAAATTCTACTCCTGAAACTAGTATTACACTATATGTTAACTAAATGGAATTTAAGTAAAAACTTGAAAAAAATATAAAATAAAAGGTGGGTGAGTAAGGAGGAAATAGATAAAGGGGGTTAAGAGTACATTTACCCTGATAAGCACTGAGAAATGTATAGAATTGTTGAACCATTATTTTGGACACCTGAAACTAATATAACACTGTATGTTAATTATACTTGAATAAAAAAATTAAAAAGTGAATCACACAATAAATAAAAGGAAAGAAATAATATAAATCTTTATTAGTGAAAGGTAATAATTTGGTAGAAAAAGCCGAACACAGAATTCATGTGAGCTGCTGTTTATGTGAAATGGAATAACCATAAAATGCCCATCTTATTTCTTTTTTTATACCTACATTGTTCAGATTTTAGTCATTTTTCCAAATGCAAAACAGTTATTTGAAATGTATAACAATAATAGATTCCTTTAAGAAAACATTTATAGTATAATTCCCATCATAGTAACTAAAAGTAGTACCTTATAAACTTATAAAATCCTTGCTGATTCTTACATGTAAACTCAAGAAGAAAAATATTTACTTTGGAATTTAATCAATATTTGTTAATAGTTTATATATGAAAAATTATAGTCATGATTCTGTAAATACAGAATTTCACTGCCAACTACTAGAATAGGAATTAACTTTGTCAAAATGATCTAAAACAACATTTAAAGAATTAAATAGTCAAATTCTATCATTTTTATCATGAATAATTTGATTGTCTTGTATTTTTATTTCTTCTCTTAATTCTTTAGAGTATATTTTACTTTTTCAATATTATTTTGCAGTTGTGACACTTCTTACAAATGAGCATATCCTTAAAAAATAACAGTTAATATGTCATAGTATATTATAGTTTAATAATATTTTAGAAATTACTCCATTAGTATTAAAATAACTCAGATTAAATAGCTTAAAATTCACTTTGTGGTAAATGTTACCAAGCAACTTGAATCAATTTTTTATCAGAAAACATTTAAGGCAGATATAAATTTAAAATATGGCCATGTTCAAAGCATTGAATGTTTCTGCGAGTTAAGATACATAGTTAAATGCTTATATACTGTAAATTAAATTTGAAATAGAATATTCCTTTTACACCAAGAAATATATAATTTTATGATTCTCAAAATCTTCACGTTTGGTTCACATAAACTATATTCTCATTTTACAGATAGAAAACAAGATGTAATAGATGGTCCTCTAGTTCTTTGAGTCATTAATTAGAGCAAGATTATTTGTTCCTATTATGCTAGATTTGGAGCTGTGGAATGAAAAATCAAAAACCAGGACTGAGTTCCTCTTCTCAAGAAACTCACAAAATGTTCTCTCTCTCTCTCTCTCTCTCTCTTTGTTTGTTTGTTTTTTTAGTTACTTTTACCTTCTGTTGTACCTTAGGATGGCCTGGCTAAACTAATTTCTTCTCTTTTTTTTTTCTTTTTTCTTTTCTTCCTTCTTTTTTTGGGGGGGGCAGGGGAGGGTGTGTGGGGCAGATGTGGGGCAGAGGGAGAGGGAGAGAGAGAATCTTAGGCAGGCTCCAAGCCCCATGAAGTGGGGCTCCATCTCACAACCCTGAAATCATGTCATGAGCTGAAATCACTAGTAGCTGGCTTCACCAACTGAGCCACCCAGGCAGCCCTGGCCTGGCTGATTTCTAATTCAGTCTCCTAGTCTTAGCTCCAGCATCACCTGTTTGTTTAAAGTGTCTGTTTTTTTCCTGCTTCCCTCCACATGTCAGACTGAGTTAGAGAACTGCTCCCTGTGTAGCAACCAGTATGGGCTCCCATCTTCGGTAATAATAGTTATTCTTCAATCTAGGTATAATGCATTGACTTATTTTACTCTCCCTACCTGCTTGACATCTGTGGTATCAAGAGTGTTTGGTATAATATTAATTTGATATTCTCTAACTATATTCTCATTACTTATTCAAAAAGGATTGCATGTTCTTATAAATTCTATGGGCATACACTTCTATTTCTGCTGCCTTTAATTCTCTAACTTTCCAGTATTCCTTTTTTCCCATCACCTTTACTTAAGATAGAAGCCAATCTTTCACAAGTTAAATCTTCCTTGAATCCTTGGCTGGATGAGGGAGGTTATCAAGTAATGACAGTAACTATCCATTTTTAATTTCTTCTCTTTTATTTTGGGAATTTTGAAAAATATAAAAACAGTAGGAATAAATGTCAAGAACTCAATATTTCGATTTCCCAGAATTATCCACTGTTTTTAAGTTGGCATATTTGTTTCCTGTCTTTTTACTGTGTTTGCATTTATATTGCATCAGTGGAATATGAATGTTGTTTTCCTTTAAACCGTACGCTATTAAACAAGAAGATGAATTATCTCATGTACATAAAGCAAAGATTTTCTCCCCCAAATCCAGATATAATGACTTTTATAGGTATGATGTATGGACTTCTAGTCCATTTTTTGTCATTTACGGGCAGTGACAATAGATCTTGTTTACTATTACATTGTGAGTTTTTGTTTTTATTTTTTTCAGTTTTACTTAAATGGCATTATGTAACATGAACTATATTATATTTTTTTCATTTGGTAATTTCCCAGAGATTCTTCAATATTACTGTACATATATAGTTGGTTCCTTCAATTGCTCTATAGTATTTCATTCAGTACATGTTGCATGTGTTATCCCTGGCTCTACTTATGCATTGTTAGTGTTCTGTTTCTCACTGTTAAAAACAAGGCTTCGTAAAGTTCCTTTTTACATTTTGATGTATCTCAGCTTGTGGAAATGTTATTCTGAGCAGGATACTTGGTATTACAATAGTGAGGATAAGAAACACGCTTTTTCAATTTACTATTTACTCCATTGTTGTATCAGTTTATAATCCCACTTAGTGCCTGAATCTATTCAGATCTTTTTAAAACATTTTCTTTTTCTCTTTATCTCCTGAAATAATTTATAATCTAGAGTTGAAAGTTTGTTTTTTCTTCCCTATGAAATGGCTTCTATCAAATTTTAGTGCTCTGTAGTTTAAGAGAGTTTAAATAAGACCTTATGAGAAAGGCTTTATAGGGAAGAAAATACCACAGGGTTTAGAACTAATCTTAAAGAATTTATTTGGGGGGCGCCTGGGTGGCTCAGTGAGTTAAGCCTCTACCTTTGGCTCAGGTCATGATCGTGGCTCAGTGAGTTAAGCCTCTGCCTTTGGCTCAGGTCATGATCTCAGGGTCCTGGGATCGAGCCCCGCATTGGGCTCTCTGCTCAGCGGGGAACCTGCTTCCTCCTCTCTCTCTCTGTCTGCCTCTCTGCCTACTTGTGATCTCTTTCTCTGTCAAATAAATAAAATCTTTTAAAAAAAAGAATTTATTTGGGAAATTGCAGGAAGTATAGGCTTTGTTTGGCAAATTGTGAGTTTACAGACGGATGACTCCACACATTATTTTAATAAATACTTACTCAGCAAATATCTTTTTATGTCTTCTATAAACAGAGTGTTGGGGTGTGTAAGTAGGAAGGAACAGACAGGGTATGAGAATAGAGGAGGGAATAGATTTTGATCATCTGGAGTTTATACTATGGTACAACTAATTTGGTTACCAGAACAACATACCTAATACCTTGGGAGAGGTCTGCCTCTTCTTACAGCACCACATATATGGACTATTACCTGCTCTTTCTTTGCAGATGAATCTGAGCCACAAATGTATTGTTTTCTTAGGCCTTTTTAGCATCTTCGCTAAAATTTGTTGGGTCTTAAACATAGCATTGACTGAACCACAGGCTTCATGATGAAAAATAACATATAGATAATTCAATCAGGTTTGTGAATTTCAAAGCCATTTTCATTTTTTATTGCTTTCCTCTGCGTGCACTATCAAAAATAATGAGGACTTTTTCTGTAGCATTTACAGTAATTCTATTTGCCTCTCTTATCTAGGTATGATCTATACTCTTTCTGTTCTTTATGTTTATATATGACAGCTGAAATGAGTGAGCGATGGGTAGATAATATAATTGCAAGCATGGAACAGTTGTCTTCATAATATTTTAAAATCAAAGGCAGGAATTTAGAACTTTTTTCATGGTTTGAAACATTCTTTAAGATATTGATTATGCACCACCAAACTAAATGGCCAGTAACACTAAGCACTCGCTAATATTCACAACTGCTGGCAAGCAGGGAGATTAGCACTAATGTACAATAAACTCTTCCTGCTGCATTTAAAAACTTCATTTTGTTCTCAGTGATTTACCCATTATTTCATTCATTCATCTGTGCAGCCTGTATACATTTTCAAAATGCCTCTCCTGGCAATTTCATACTTAATGCCCGTACATCACTATATAAGAACAAATTTCAAATTCTCTGAGAGCTGATACTCTGTTACAATTTTTCCTACCACTTAAAATTTCTCTTCATGTATTACATTCATACTCATTTTTAAATAACTCAGTTAAATAATGATATTTTTATTGAATGTCTTATTTTGTTATTTTAACTTTATTTGAGATTTGCCAAAGATAATATATGGCTTAAGTAAAAATTTCATATATGGGTTGGGAATTGTTTTTTTTTTCTTGTCTCCAATAAAGTTCTAATATAATTGAGGATATTCCACCATTCTATAGTATCAGTATTTTTACTCATTGAGCCAAGTTTGGTGGAGCTCTACTTAATGTTCCATGCATAGGAAATGGCAAATTATTTATAATAATTACTTAAAAGTGGTCACCAAAAGAATTTCACCATGGCCTGATATTAAAGTTTTCCACACTGTAAAACTATTTTCCTAGATATATCTTCCACTTTCAAATCAGACACCAAGCTTATTAAGTTTAAGATATTATATCTCTGTTGTGTTCCTTCATAAACCAATTTCTGGTGGAATTTTTGAAAAATCTTTACATCATTTTATTATTAAGTTCTTTAAAAAATTAAGTTGGCGGGGGGGGGGGGCCCGGGGTGGCTCATTTGGTTTAACAACTGCCGTTGGCTCAGGTCATGATCCCAGAGTCCTGGGATTGAGCCCCACATCGAGATCCCCCTGCTCTGTGGGAGCCTGCTTCTCTCTCTGCTTGCCACTGCCACTGCTTGTGCTCACTCTCTCTCTGTCAAATAAGTAATTAATATCTTTTTAAAAAATAAAAAAAATTAAAAATTAAATTGGGAATAACATTTTAAAATTCTTACATAGTTTAAAAAGCTATTGGTCATGGTCATTAGGGCTACTCAAATATATTGTGGTTTTCCTTCTTCCAGACAAATGATTAAATTGCAGTTTCCTGCCACTTAAAGAGTCATGGTCCCTAGATTCACTTCTGTCAATGAAATCAGACGTAGTCTCACCTGTCAGTTGAAGGTGGAAGGGGTTGATTGATGGCGTCAGATTTCAGTTTTTCCTTTTCTTTCCTAGCCTAAGAAATTCTGTATGTATGGAGATTAAACCATTTTTATACTGAATCCCTGAAAGTTCATTATAAATGGTGCCTTCCTGCCATCCCCATTAGACAGATCATGAGCAAGAAATGGCCCTTGAATTATTGATCTAAATATTATGCTCTTTGTTATAGAACTATATCTTTTGCCATTTTTTTGTTTGTTTCAAATTTATATTTAAATTCCAGTTAGTTAACCTATAGTGTAATATTAGTTTCAGGAGTAGAATTTTGTGATTCATCCCTTATACATAATACCTAGTACTCATCACAAGTGCTCACCTTAATGCCCATCACCCATTTAGCCCATCCCTTATGCCCGCCTCCCTTCCAGCAACCCTCAGTCTTTTCTCCATAGTTAAGAGTCTGTTTTATGGTTGGCCTCTCTCTCTCTTTTTCCCCCTATATTCATCTGTTTCATTTCATAAATTCCACATATAAGTGAAACCATATGGTATTTGTCTTTCTCTGACTGATTTATATCCTTAGCCACTTATAATATAATAGAAGAAATGATCATTTTTATATTGAATTAGAGACAAATGATAATTCAATTTAAAATTTCTTTCTTTTGGTTTATAGTTTTTTCTTAAAATCTTGCTAGATGAAGCTCTGATTAAACTTCTCTTCAGATTTTCTAATAGTTGCTTTTATAAATCATAAACAAAAATGAAAAGGAAGGAATGAAAAAAATCTTTCCTCCGGTGCAGCCTCTGGAAATAGCATGTGCCCTAATCGCCCAGTACAACCTAAACTTCACAGCACAGAGGTGATGTACAAATAATGCTTTTTGTTTTTTCCTGTGTGCTTTTAAAACAAAACTTTGTAGAAAACTCTAATATTATACTTGCTATATAATTACTGTTATTAAGCACTATTTTTCATACTGGGGAAATGGAAACATTTTTGTTATTTATTAAATAACTTTTTAAAATCCAAAGCTGTCACAGTGCAAAATGATCTTCATTATGATTATATTTTATAGCAAAACATGAGAGATATTCTAAATTAACTCTAAGTTAGTCCTGTGGGATAGTTCATGAAAAATATATTCTTTGTTGTTGTTTTTTACTTTTTTAAAAATTTAGTCATTTGAGAGAGAGAGACAGAGACAGAGAGACAGAAAGTAAAGAACCAGAAGGAAGGGTCAGAGGGAGTGGGAGAAGCAGAATTCCTGCTGAGCAGGAAGTCCTATGCCAGGATTGATCCCAGGACCCTGGGACCATGACCTGAGCAAAAGGCAGATGTTTAGCCGACTGAGCCACCCCGGAGCCCCTGTTCTTTGTTTTAAAGTATAAATCAGCCCAAATGACAAAGCCAACTCCAAAAGATGACCAACTGTAGAATTTCATTTAAATATTTAGAAATGACAAAATTTTAGAAATGGAGAAGAGATGAGTGCTTGCTACATGTTAGAGTTAGAAGCGGAGTGGATAGGCGAGGTGGGGGAAGAATGGCAAAAGGGAGATGGGTATTATTGTATAAAGGCAGTAGGAAGGATTGTTTCGATGGTATTGGTCAGGATTTTGACTGTGGCGATGAACATAAGAAACTACATGTATGATAAAATTTAATAAAATGAGATGTATACACATGCACAAGTATAAGCAAGTAAAACTGGAACATACTGAATAAAAGCTGTGAATTGTATTAATGTCAGATTTTTGGGTGGTGATGTTATGCCTGGTTTTACAAAATAATACCATTGTGACAAACTGGGTGAAGTGTACACAGGAAATCTATGTTACTTCTTATAACTTCATGTAAGGCTATAATTACCTCAATAAAAAGTCCAATTAAGGACAGAATATATAAAGAAATATGCCATCCACAATCTAGAAAAAGATATTTGCAATCTGTATAACTAACCAGGGATAAGTGAGAGCATATATGAAAAACTCCTAAAATAAACTTCCATTCTAGTGAGGGCAATTCCCTGCTTCCTCAGTGATGAAAGGGCATAATGTGATCAGCCTGCCAGCAGGTGAAAGAAAAGCTCCTGGCCATGGGGAGTGCTGCCACAGTGGGTGCTCAGCACTAGCCTTTGCCGTTTGTAAATTAAACACTACACAGTCTAGTCAGATGAGCTCGAGGAGAAGTCCATGCTGTTTAGTTACTGATACTCAGAATCTGTGCCCACTTTTGGAGGTCCTTCCACATATCGGTTCCTCTAAACTTCAGACTTCCTCTAAACCAATTTCTGGTTTTGATCTTTATAAATTCCTGAAATCCTGGTCAGACTTGTTAAACTTGAACCCCCATAGCTCCATGTGTCAGACCATCTCTCCTTCCTCGCAAGAGAACAGTAAGATACAGTGCCTGGTGTATGCCAATTAGGATTATTTCTTTTTAATATTACCCTTTTAAAAAGACACCACTTAATGAGGATGCAAAATAGTGGCTCCGTACTTCCTGCTATTGCTACACAGATTCTTTCTTCCTTCAGAATGGGATTACCCCATGAAACCATGAATACAAGCCAGGAAAGGATGGGAATAGAGCAGAAAAAAGTATTATGGCATCCATTTATTAACTTGTACCTTACAACTCTATGTTAGCAAGATTCTATAATGTACTGTTTGGAAAGGCAGTGTTGTACATACAGCCTTTCAGTCCCTCCTTGCCCACATAAGAATAAAGGCCGTGGGCTTCCAGCACTTCCTTATCCCCTTATCCCCCTTATCTCCTCATTGCCTGCCCTGAGCTTATCTAGGCTTACATAGGAATATCTTTCCCTGTTCTAGACTCAGTGTATCCTCCTTCGTTTTACTGAAGTGTCTGTCATGAGACCCCAGGCCAACCCCACTGTCATATCTGTACACTACAGAAGAGGATGGGATTCTTTATTCTGCGGCCCAGAATGTGCATGTGAAGCCCTGTGTCAGCTGCCAAGAGGGACCCGCTGTCTAGAGGGGATCTACACCTGCTACTGAAGTTGATTTTGCTTTGTCTCTTCTCAGTGTGCATAAGGTATTGTTTCATCCAGCACTCGGCTGTGCTCTGATTTCCTTGGTGACTCAGATACCAAGAGGCAGTGGGAGGAAGTGCTGGATTTCTGCTCTTGGTGATAGGCAACTGATGTCATTTTCCCGACATATACCACTTAAACTTGATAATAGATTACTGATGCTTATGCTTAACCTGATGGTTCAGTGGATCATCTTATTCCTGGTGTGTGACTAACTTCCCAGATTGTACAGTCATTGCCCCATGGCTAAGGGTTTTGTCTCTTGTATAGCCCATAGCAAGCTGGAAGTGGTCTTTTAAATACACAGTATTGGGACGCCTGGGTGGCTCCGTTGGTTGGACGACTGCCTTCGGCTCAGGTCATGATCCCGGAGACCCAGGATCCGAGTCCCGCATCAGGCTCCCAGCTCCACGGGGAGTCTGCTTCTCCCTCTGACCTTCTCCTCGCTCATGCTCTCTCACTGCCTCTCTCTCAAATAAATAAATAAAAT
Source organism: Mellivora capensis (assembly GCA_004024625.1). Lineage (NCBI taxonomy): Eukaryota > Metazoa > Chordata > Mammalia > Carnivora > Mustelidae > Mellivora > Mellivora capensis. The sequence continues at coordinate 44,097 of PISX010012836.1, forward strand.
CTTTAAAAAAAATAAATACACAGTATTTCTCTTATTTCCTTCTTTTCTACTATCTTGTCCTTCACTTTTCTCCAGTTACAAAGATCTATTTTATGTTCCTCAAATATATCAGATAAGATCTTATCTCCTTCTTTGTGATTGTTATCTTTAACATTTTTCTCTCAGGAGCTGCATGACTTATTACCTGCCATTCTTGGTGTCTCTGCATCCACAACACTTTCTCAGGGATGCCTTTCCTGACCACCCAGTTAAGATAGCAATACCCACCCACCCCCATAATTCATTTGCCTTATTTTTCCCCACAGCATTTATTACCTCCAGTATTCTATATTTTACCTCTTGTTTTCATTATCTGTGTCCCTCACTGTCTTTACTAAGGAGCTTACATTTTTGTTTTTTCATTGTTTTTGTTATCTTTCTTCCCTGTTGGCTTTGCCACTAATATAACTTGCCCTAGTTTTTCAGTAAATATTCTAAAATATTCTCTTAGTAAATGTTTCACTTTCCCTTTCTGATCTTGTTTCTAATATTGACTGAGTTTCCCCTCTTTGTATGCCATAGAAAGAATAGTAATTAACTGTATATAATCATTGTATCATTAATCATTGTATTAATCATTGTATTGTAAGTTATCTGCATTAAAATTTGGATTTAACATTAGCCACAATTTGAATATGTCTGTTATATTTGATATAATCTCTTAAAAAGATTGCTTTCTTGACTTTTTACTATGTGAGATACTGAAAACAGAAGAGATAATGGTGATAATTTAAATATAGCAATATAAGAGAAAAAAGAAACTTTGTGGCATTGAACCTCGTGGAATATATTTACTTTCAATCTAATATGAAAGCATGCACCAAACATAAATGAAATATAATAAAATTCAGTAAGTAAATAAGACTTACACAGTTGGGAGCACTCTCATTCCTCCAGATACTCATACTGAAAACTACTTTGAACAATAATAACAAAAATTCTTGAGATTTACATAACGTTTAAAACCTCAGTCTTAGAATATTCTCTAAAATGCATTTTCTATGTGCATATTGCAGAGGTGATAGCTGAAAATGCTTGCTATCTCAAAGCTGCTCTTTATTCTACCATTCTGTCAATTTTAAACCATTATTTATGATGCAGACATAGCTTTAGTAATTATGAATAATATCTCAGATGAGAGATCAATCCTAGAAGCTACTTAAGAGTGAAGCCTGTATCATATTTTATACTAGGTGATCTTTCCTATAGCTTTTCACGTTTGCCCATAATATGGACACATGTGTTAAAGATGTTACAAAAATTACTCTATTTAAATTACCACCATCTCTTCTGCTTTAGACTATCTCATATTGCAGAGACTCCATAAAATAATCTGTTTAAAAGTTTGTATCAAGCAACATAACACACCATTTCCCACATTGTTGTTAATGTTACATTTGAATTTGAATTCAGTTAAATTACAAGAGGGAATGATTGTATGCAAATTATAACAAGCAGAAATCACTAGAAAAACATGTAAACGAGAGAATCATGGTGATGTGATGGTGAGGGCAAAAGAAAGTAAGGAGGAGTCAGGAGTGATAAATAGATAATTACCTCAAAATCTAGGCTACATTTACAAAAACTGAATCCTTCCGTCCCTACTGATTTTCATATTTTGAACTTCACATTACTATAATTCAGATTTTGTTAATTAATTTTGTTACTTATTATTTTAATTGGGTAAAGTCTGCTAGGCAAATTGAATCATTTAAGCAAAGGTCCCTCCTATAAGGTGACTCTGGTTTAGTAGCTTGTGCTATTCCTGAATGAAACTTGTTTTTCTAGCTGTAACAAAACTTAGATCACTTGGTTCATATACATTAAAAAACAAGCAAAGCCAAACATTCGCATATTAAGTTAATAAAATAACTTGACTTTTACAAAATATTTCATTTAATTCACTTTTGTATTTCTTCCAAGACTTTGCATGTGTTAACCAATTGATAACATGATGACTAGTTGAAGTAGAAACAATGAATACATTTTTTATTTTTATTTTTATTATTTTTAAAATATTTTTTAAAGATTTTATTTATTTAGTTGACAGAGAGAGATCACAAGTAGGCAGAGAGGCAGGCAGAGAGAGAGGGGGAAGCAGAGAGAGAGGGGGAAGCAGGCTCCCTGCCAAGCAGAGAACCTGATATGGGGCTTGATCCCAGGAACCTGAGATCATGACCTGAGCCGAAGGCAGAGGCTTAACCCACTGAGTCACCCAGGCGCCCCTTGAATACATTTTTTAAATGCCAAAGCATGGCCAGTATTCTAAGCTCCACCATTCAGCCTTTATTAAAATGGTATATTTCATTACTTTTTTAAACTTTCTCTAAAGAAAAGCAAAGCAAAGTTTGCCTGCTTTTCTACACATATTGCTTAGACTTAAGAGCCCTTTAGGTATTGAGCAGCTATAAAATGCTATGCAGAAAGACCAAAAAAATATTAAATCCTTACCCCCCAAAGGAGTTCCTAATATATTAGAAAAGACTCTCATATAAAACTGAGTTAAAGGGTGCCTGGGTAGCTCAGTCAGCTAAGCTTATGACTCTTGATTTCTGTTCAGGTCAGGATCTCAGAGGTGTGAGATTGAGCCCCTTGCTGAGCATGGAGCCTGCCCAAGATTCTCTATCTTCCTCTGCTCCTGTCCCCCTTTCCCTCTCTGAAATGGATAAATAAATAGAACTTAGAATTGAATTTTAAAAATGCCCATATTTAAACCTGGGGATTATCTAGGTTTATTTACGTGTTGTATGTGCGAGAGGTAGGAGGGTGTAATGGTTCCTCAGACAATGACCCCTACCCAGATACTAATACAGAATATTAAAAGTAGGAAGTATGTTCATCAGGGGAGGTGGGAAGAATATTGCTGGTAGAGGAAACAACACAAACTAAAGAAAGGAAGAAATAAAATGAGAATTATGAATAAAAGCTCTTTAAAAAAGAATGTAATATGTGAATTATGGTTAATAAAAGCAATTTTGTATTTGATCATAACATGTTAGGGCCAGCTTCATGGGTATGCAGTTGTTGATGGTTTTATATTTCTTGGAAAGGATCTAATCAGTTATTCTGACAGAGGAGGCCGCTAAATTGCTATTATCTAAGAAAGGGATATTACAATGGTCTTGATGTTTGTATCCCCTCAAAATTCCTAAGTCAAAATAATAATGCTCAGTGTGGTGGTATTAGTAAGTGAGGTCTTTGGGAGGTGCTTATGTCATAAGAGTGGAGACTTCCTGAATGGGATTAGCATTTTTATAAAAGAGACTCACAGAGATCTCTCACCCCCTTCTGTCTCGTGAAGATAGAAGTCTGAGCTACACAAAGAAGAGGTTCTTGCCTGGCCATATTGGCATCCCAATCTCAAACTTAGAGCTTAAATTGGTGAGAAGTAAATTTCTGTTGTTTGTAAGTCACCCATTCTGTGGTATTTTGTTATGTGGTATTTTGTCCATTTCCCAAATGGACCAAGACAGATATGATGTGATTAACCTTAGTAGCAGTTGGAGAGATAGTTACAGATAGTTATGGGAAAGATATGTAAATTAGTATACACAGATTATAAAGAGAAAACAAATAAATGGCATGGTAATAAAGATGAAGAAGTAGGTTCAGGAGTATTTAGGAGGTAAGTGTGTGTGAACTTAGCAATCAATATGTTACAAGATTGAAGAAAGAAAGACTTCAACAGATTGCCCAAGTTGCTAGCTAGGATGACTTGGTGTTAGTAACTACAATAAAGAATATCAAAGAAGGAGAGGTTATACAAGGAACAAGGATTTCAGACTCGAAAATGTTGTTAATAAAGTGCTCTATATCATTTGAAGGCTTTTTTTTTCCATTAACTGAAATTGAGAGAACAGTTGAAATTATCTGAAGAGTTAGAAGAGGGCTAGAAGACATACTTATATATATACTCTATAAATTAAAGGCAAGACATATTCAAAGACACGCAGATACTGTGGAATCAATATTGGATCATGTATATTCTTGAGGCAAGGTTCACAGCCACATTGAGAGCAGTGTTTCTAATTTTTTTTGAATATTCCTAATTTTCACAATGGTGTTGGCTTTTGTATCACCAAAACATAGCTATAAATCACAAAGAAACTTTATGAATCTGATGATACATTTTATCATATCAAACCAAAGAGAATCTTTGATTTTTGTACTCAGTTTTGCCTTAATTAATCAGCTTGACTTAACTTATTCAACTTAACTTATTGGACTTTAGGATAATTCAAGATCTCAGCAGCCCCTTAGAGGGTTCTTTTAAGCACACATTTAAGAAACATCTTTCATTTAAGAACATGAATGGCCTTTGTGCTACTTTCTATTATGAATAAATTTCTGTCATGATTTTAAAAAGTAGTATTTTATTTTTATTTTTTTTTAAGATTTATTTATTTATTTATTTATTTGACAGAGAGATATCACAAGTAGGTAGAGAGGCAGGCAGAGAGAGAGAGGAGGAAGCAGGCTCCCCGGCAAGCAGAGAGCCTGATGCGGGGCTCGATCCCAGGACCCTGAGATCATGACCTGAACCAAAGGCAGAGGCTTAACCCACTGAGCCACCCAGGCACCCGTAAAAAGTAGTATTTTAAAGGAGAATCAAAATGACCAGTATTGTTACAATGTAGTCTAGATTTTAACTGCTAAGTAAACACTAACATTGGGTCAAGTTCCAATTTTTGGAAAATGGATTACAACTGAATAATGAAATAAGTTGTAGGAAGAAATAAAATAATTCCTGGTTTATTTGTGGTCTACTTTTAGAGTAGTGTCAAGTTAAAATGTTAAAAAGAACATTCAGTCTCATTCAAAGTCAATACTAGAAAGGATGTTGATGTTAATATCAAAATTCTATTATAACTCTAGGTAATCAAATAAAAATTTCCTCTGTTGCAAACATATTTACTCTATTATTTTTCTATGGTATCATATTGGCATATCTTCTATATTTACTTATCTGTGTAAATGTCTATGCATTCTTTGATATGTGTTTGAATTTAGGTTTTGCATGTATATGGAAACATAAACCTAAACATTCATATATATCTTACTTGCTTCCCAAATTCTTGACCTACTGATTTAATTTTCACATTTGTTTTTATTAGTGATAAATGGAAGGATTTTCCAACTTTTTTGCAAGATTTGCCCATATCCATGTTTTAGTTTTCAATTCAACTTAATCTATAAAAAATTAACTGGCGCCAACTAAGTTGTAGATGGAAGGAGATTCAATGATTATTTACATTTTTGACAATTTAGTAAGTAGATAAATTGAATTAATAAAATAGTGAAAATTTTTATGTGCCATTTCAAAACAAATTATCTATTACACAGTTATAGAAAACATTGCCAGGTTCATAAATATGTACTCAGAAATGTTTGTTAACTGAAAGTAAATGAGCGTGTGTGTAATTTTAAATCATTATTTTATTCACAGTTTTGAAATCATCCAGGCTTTTTTCTGGCAGTATTCCGAATTTCAGTAAAAATTCCCATAGTTGTTTTTGGTATTTTATGATTTTTCCTCGAAAACAAGCATAAAATTAAAATGAAATAGAAAAATCTATTAAAACCCAACAATATTGAAAGTACTAATAGCAACAATATAAATAGTGCTTTACATTAGAAAGAGTGCCTAGCTTAGCCCAAGCTAGCATTTACTTATAATTTGCACTGAGCTGGTATGGATTTAGCTTGCCTTAATTACTCAATAAATCACTTTCCTTCTGAGTAATGATACAGTCCTCTAAACAGCAGTAGCATCTTTAGATGACGCAGAGCAAAATTAAACTAAAAAATGGACCTTGAATAATTATCTCTAAAATGAGTGTTAATCAAAAAAGCCCCAAAACAAAAACAAGTGTTAATCAAATCCAAAATTCAGTGGCCAGTTAAATAGGTCAGATTCCATGTTCGAAGACAAATATGGGGTAAGTTATTATTTTTTTATCAGATAAACAATAGACTGTTGTGAGCCTGAAGTCACTTCAAAGTTGGAGAAATGGGAGGTCCTTCCTCATTAGACTTTCCGAGCAATTAAATTTTACCCTGAAAGATGTTTTTATTGTCTTCATTTTTCTAAAATGCAGAAACTTCCAGTTGTTAATTTGCTCAAGTTTTTTTCTTTCTCTTTCTTTCTTTCTTTTTTTATTTTTTTAATTAGGGGCTTTGTATTCTGTCAATGACATAGAGTATAGAGATAGATATATCAGAGACAATATATGTTTATGTGGATATACTAGGAGCTTTCCTCATCAAATGAAAACTCCGATGGCACCCTATCAACTAGTGAAGTCCGAGGTGCATTGGCTTGTCCTTCTGTGCAAATGTCTCATTCTTCTCTCTCAAAATTTTGCTCAAGTATACACTTTATTATGTATTTACTTTTTAAAAACAATTAATGGTTATTGAAGAACTTAAGAATGTTTATATACTTAGTCCATCAATTTAATGTTATGTTTTATATAGCAGGTATGAGTAGTACCTTGATGTTCAATAAGTAAGACCTAATTTTCTTTAAATTGATCTCATTTTAAATGGACTCTTGATCCCACCAATCTCGAAGAAAATACTGCCTTGGTTGCTTGTGAGACCTTCATTAGGTCTGGAGGCTTTATGCAATTTTCCCTGTCAACTGTGGACATAGGAAACTTTGTTAACACTGTGGTAAGCCCAAATGGCTATGGTCCAGTTTCTTTGTAAACACCGGGCACTGATTCCATTTGGGCATGTTGGCCCCTCTCCAACCCTCTGCTGCCCTTCAAAACCTGTGTGTCCCTTGCTTCCGGACTCTCAGTCCATGCTCTTCTTCCCAGCCAGAAGATTGGGTTCCTCTCTGGGAATTAGGTAAAGCCTCACCCTCTTGATATTTCCTTCAAAGGTGTTTCTCTGTCTTTATAGTTTCTTAGAAGCACTTTGTAAAATTTCCCCTGTGAGCTGAGACTTCTGGAAGTAGTAGCTATGACAGGGCTGTTTAGTTGAAACTTTGCTTTCCTCCCAGCCACAAACCTGTCTATAGACAAGGAAACATAAATTACTAACTGCTGGAATGTAAGAAGAAAAAGTGAAAAATGTACAGAGAATAAAAAAGAATCTCTAGGGGTGCCTGGGTGGCTCAGTGGGTTAAAGTCTCTGCCTTCTACTCAGGTCATGATCCCAGGGTCCTGGGATCAAGCCTAGCATGGGGCTGTCCGCTTAGCAGGGAGCCTGCTTCCCCCTCTCTCTGCCTGCTTCTCTGCCTACTTGTGATCTCTGTCTGTCAAATAAATAAATAAAATCTTTAAAAAAAAGGATCTCTAATGATCAAAAGTATGAGCATACTACCATTTAAATGTGCACAGGAAATAAAGCTTTTTATTATCTGTAATATATATTTCTTCCCTCTCAGACCCATACCCTGACCTTAACCTTCATATTTACCTGATGTGTAAGAGAAAACCAACCAAACAAAAATTAATTATGAATTTCAGAACCACTGTTTTTTAAAGTTAAAAAAAAGTATCTTTCTTGAAAATGCACAGATACTCAACTTTTATGACTCTCTGTTCCTTTCAAGATGTTGTTAGATCTCAGATGCATACACTGTTCTGGATATTTGTTGTGGAGAGGCTCTTCTGCTTTTGACCTTGGGAAGAGACTCGTATTCCCTGGCTTTTCAGAGAGAGAATTTTTGGGGGGATCTATTGTTGTGTCTAAGATCCTGGTCATTTTCTGCATTTATAAAACTCACAAGCAAAATCTCTTAACCCTTGACTTATCCTCTGGCCTTCTCAGCACCTACTTGTATCCTAACAAAAACACACTTCTGGATCCATTATAGGCCGTGTTTAAATTGGATAGAGTCAGAAAAGCTTCCTCAGGCTTCATCTGAATGATAAATTCCCAGTAGCTCAAGGATGCTATTGCCTGTATGATGTGGAGATTGGTTTTGCAGTGTCTTTTTTATCTTTTCATGAAGCAGTGTTTTTCAACACTAACAGAACATTCGAAACCACTTGGTAACTGCTTAAAAAATATGACTAACCAGGCTCCATTTTCAGAGATTGTATTTATAACTTTGTAGTAGGGCCTTGGTATTGATAAAATCTTGGGCTTACCATTACCTCTTTCACTGTGGAAAAGGTTTCTCCATATCACGTGTGATGTCTTTTTCTACTGTAACTCATTATTAATGAGGTCAGGGATATCCCTTCAAAATTATGGGACAAAATCTATGACTTACTCTATAAGAATTGGCTTTTAATATATTAATGAAATCTAATGAAACATAAAACTATGTATCTTTTTGGGCAGGGTCTGCATTTCAAGACCATTGCTTTGGTATACAGGTAAAAAAGAAGCAGGATCAAAACCAAAACTACCCATTGAAACCTGAATCTAGCCATGGCTGTTTTGTTCCAGGCAGCACCGGTCCTCCTTCTCCTTGGGTTGAGAAATCTATAATAGGTCCTGGACTATCAGGAACATAATTAATGGCAGAAATGAAAATTCATTAAGGTAATACACTTCAAATATTAATTCTGGCTACATTATCTGTCCACAGATATATTCAGTAACAGTCATCACATGTATTAACATATTCTAGTAATTAGGACTTTGAGCTCTGCCCTCAGACAGACCCAGTTTGAATTTTAGCTCAACCATTCACTGGTTAATTGCTTCAGAGTAGCTATTTAATTTCTTTGTGCCTCCATTTCCTTATCTTCTGGGAAACAACATCTCACATTTTCTGCTGCACCATTCTCCTCTTTTCAACACATCTAGTTTATAAAGGAATGTCCTTATTATCTTCTCAAAGGATGAATGACACTACAGTAGAATGGTTGCTTTGTAGACTTAAGATCCCACAAATTCTAATCAAATTCTATCTCTTCCACTCGACATCTTTGTGAATGTTGTCAGTCAATTAACCACTGCATGCCTCAATTTTCTCATCAATATAATGTGAATGGTAATAACACATTATGTATTACAGTTAATGTGAAAACCTTTAAGCTAATTTAGTCCAAGTCATTAGAATTTGAAAGTAAATGCTATAAATGATCACTGCTATTATTGTGACTATGATGTTTATTATTACTATTCACACAGTTTTTTTTACAATGTGTGCAAGTCAATCAGCACATGTCATCCTGATTGTGTCAGAAATGAGTAGCATCCAATTTAGACAGTGAGAATCAAGCCAAAATGTTGTTTGGATGGATGACTTCAACTTCCATATTGTCGATGGATAAGAAATGTCTCTTTCCTCTAGACTTTGAGTTAGTAGTGTGTCCAGTTGGACTTATGTAGCCATCCTGTGATCATGAAGGGGTTAGATAATGACAGCTCATGAAAAATGGGAGATTCAGAGTGAGAAGCTGAAAGCGTAAATCTTTTTTTTTTTAAGATTTTATTTATTTATTAGAGAGAGAGAGAGAGATCACAAGTAGGCAGAGAGGCAGGCAGAGAGAGGGGGAGGGGAAGCAGGCTCCCTGCCGAGCAGAGAGCCCGATGAGGGCCTCGAACCCAGGACCCTGAGACCATGACCTGAGCTGAAGGCAGAGGCTTAACCCACTGAGCCACCCAGGTGCCCAGAAAGCATAAATCTTGTTTATAGAATTTAAGCCCCCTTGGACAACTTTCTTCCGGAAGTTTTATTTGTGTGAGCTGATAATTGTCCTATTTGCTTAAACAAATTTGGATCATGTTTTGTGTTTCATTGTAACCAAAGGGCCTTAAGATTTATAAAGTCTGTCCTCTAACCATCTTGTGAAACTTAAATGAAACCGTTTGCATAGTTGCCAAGACAGACTCTGCTATTTAATTCTAAATACTTTTTAGCTGCTAGTAATAGCAAAAGTTATTTAATGTTAGCAAGAGGTTTGATGAATACCTGACATATAAATCAGAGGGCATTTTTAATTATGAAAATAAATTTATTGCTTTTTATTGTTTTTATCCTGCGTCTGTCCTTCTTTGTTTACTCTTAACCTTTTATTTGTTTTTTACACAGAAATTGTTTAAACATAAATACATTTCTTACCAGCTACACATTTTCAAGTAACTGAAAATAATAATAATCTAATCCTTGTTTTCTCAATATAAATTATTGCTTCTATGGGCTTGCTACAAAAGCATGAGAAACTTATTTTTTTCAAAAACCCTTTCTAGGTCACAGGTATTTTGTGTACAGTGATCCAAGATTTCCCTCAAAAGGTAGAACAGCATTTTCTACATAATATTATCTTGGAATAATGTCTGTACTACAGGAACTCTTTCACTGGACATATCTTTTGAATTTTCATTCTTTCTTTGAAAACTACATATATGAAACAAAATACTGTTTTATTCTCATGTGACGGTCTATATGAAACTGTTATATAATGTAATTCTGTTGGTTTCTGAGCAAGAGTATTTTGGTCTTAAGCAACCAAAATCAGCTCTAGCTTACTTAAGGGAAACAAAAGGGCTTTATTGGAAGGATTCATGGCAATTCATAAACCAAAATGAGAGCAAAACAACCAGCTCTTGCAAAGGACAGGACATGGGAAAGTTGGCAGAAGAGGGAAATAAGTTCTTGACACTGCAATTGGCATGCTTTATCTCCTCCCTTTTTCTCTCCTGTGTCAATGGCAGGGATTCAAATTCCTGGGAGAGACAGGCAGAATGGCCCTTAGTGAAAAAGGATATTTCCAAAAGATAATTCAGGGTGTTTTTACAGAAAATAAATAAACAAGACTAAAATAAAAGCAGGTAAGAGATGCAGGGTGACCAAAATCAAGATACCCATTCCAATACCTAACCTAAACTCTTTAGCTGGATATTCAAATCTCCCTCCTTCATAACTCTAGTTTTTCTTTTAAGTTTTATCTCATTTTATTTACCTACCCACGACATGTTTTCAAGCCAAATCCAGACCTTTCTTTGTTCTAAACACAGTTCCCACCTTCTTAACTTCAGTGGCTTTTATAGAATTTTCCTCTCCCTTGAATGAGCCTCTTGATCTTTTGAAATTCCTCCTAGCAAGTTCCATCTCTAGTTCTGTCTTCTTCAAAAGTCTTACTCTATCCTTACTAAAACATAAACTCCTTGAGGGCAGAATCCATGTTCACATGACATATTCCATAGCAAGTAATGGTGTGGCCTAGAACAAATACAGTATTGAATGAACAGTAAATTCTTGCCAAATCCTGGTAGTTCCTCCTTTATGACCCCTCCTATATCTGTCTCCTCTGATTTCTCAGTCCTGTCTTATTAGTTCGGGTTCTGTTATTATTTCCCTATTAATTAATAATTTGCTTTTAGTTTCCATGCTCATAAATTCTCCCCATTCCAGCCTTTACTAAACACATCAATACCCTACTTATATTTATTTCTTTATTTATTTGAGAGAGAGAGAGAGATTGGGGGGATGCTTAGAGGGAGAAAGAATCTCAAGCAGACTCTCTGCTGTGCGTGGAGCCCAACTCCAGGCCCAGTCTCACGACCATGGGATCATGACCTGAGCCAAAGAGTTGGATGCTTAACTGACTGAGTCACCCAGGCACCCCACTACTTGTAATTTTGTTGTCTTCCTCTTGCTTAGTGATTGAGGAATTGATTTTAATCACCCAAGTTTCTAGAGTCCCCTATTCTAATTATAGCCTGAATACCTGGTCCTTTTATCCATTGAATAGTTTAGGAAAGTATTCATTTATAAATTCTTTCACTCATTACTTACCTACTTTTTCTTTTCTTTTTTATTAAGCTTATATTTCGCATAGCAGAGCTTTCTCTCTCCCATTATAAGTCATTTTTCCTACCTTTCCAACCATGTTGTTTCCTGTGTCTGGAATAGCTTTCAAATCAGCATGTTCAAATCATACTCATGTATTTCAAGGTCTTTCTTGAAATTATAATTTATTCATTTTTAAAGTCAAAGTTTAGACATCATTACGAACAAACATTTAGAGATGCAAAAGTGAATAACTGTAGTCTCATTCCCCAGTTTAGGTCTGAAGTTTAAGGTGAACTTACTGCTTATGAAAAAAGAAATGACTTAATTCAGTTAAATGCAACAAATATTTATAAATTCTCTATGAATGGTATTATAAACAATATTTTTAAATATTCTGAGAAAATTTTCTGTTAAAATATGTACTGTTTGGAGAGATAAGACAGAGAAGAGGCTAAGCAGTATTTAAACAGTGCTAATATAAGTAATCCAGAGGACAACTTTTTAGAAATTCAAAGATGAAGAGGGCAATCTAGCTCAAACCAAAGAAAATATCCTTAAAGGGACACTATACCAGTACATACTTCCAGCCAATGTGGTCTGGCTTTGAGACAGTTTTTTTTTAAGAATAGGTAGTATTTCAGAAGAAAATAAACATTTGTGCAGAGAGTTGGAAGTAAAAGAAAACCTAGTGTATTCTTTGAGAAATGAAACCCCAGACCAATTGGAACATTTATTACAATCACATCAACATAGTTCCATGGCATCTTTGCCTTGTTCTTGCTTTTATTTTTCTGAAACAAAAATAATGGATGGATAGATGCATGGATGGATGGATGGAAGGAAGGAAGGAAGGAAGGAAGGAAGGAATATTTAATATCAAAGCCCAATTCTAAGTATTTCTTTTGTTAGAAGCCGTTCTTAACTATACAGAGTATTCCCTGCAAATTTGGTCACTCTCTTATCTGTGGTCTTATAGCATTTTATACATAAATTTTCACAGTATTTACCACATTGAATTTAGTCAGCTGTTTGACTGCCAGCCTTCACCTGCTGCTTTTACTAATTTATAGAATGCAAGATAATGTTCTATTCATTTTTGTTCTGATAACAGGTAGCATTTGACTACCACATAGTAGGTATGAAAGCTGAGTGGTTATAAACCTTAGATGGCTCTAGGGGGTGAATTACAGTGCTGCAGATAAAGGAAACAGAACAGAGTTGTGTCACATGTTGGAAATTTTGGTTGAATGATTTGAGAAAGCTGAAAAAAATAAGAATTAAAATGTGTACTTGTTCCTTATTTAAGCGTTAATTCTCCTCAGTCACTTTGGAATATACTTCTTTTTTTTTTAAGATTTTTATTTATTTATTTGGCAGACAGAGATCACAAGTAGGCAGAGAGGCAGGCAGAGAGAGAGAGGGGAAAGCAGGCTCCCCGCTGAGCAGAGAACCCAACACGGGGCTCAATCCCAAGACCCTGGGATCATGACCTGAGCTGAAGGCAGAGGCTTTAACCCACTGAGTCAGCCAGGCACCCCTGGAATGTATTTCTAATGACCACTGAAAAGGGGCAAATTTTGAGTACTTCAAAGATTGTAAGCTTTTTCTGATGCTATATTATCATGGTAATGTAAAACTAAATTATAATTTTCTTGCATTAGTATATGACTTTAGTATTGAAAAACTAGAATAATAATACTTTTAGTTAATATTGTGATAGTGAAATTATGTTTTAGTTTATGCTACCTCTGGCACTTTTTACTGAATATCAGATTTTATTTCCAATAAAAGCATAAAAACATTTTATCTTAATAGATTTTACATTTGATACTCCATATTCCAGAAGGCTGTTTGTGTGACTTATCTAACCTATGTATATTTCATAACAATTACATTTACCTTCATGGAATTTGATTTTTTCATGAATATTGGTAATTAATTCTTAAAAGTATTTATCTAATTTTCATGTAAGAGATTTCCAAATATTTGTTATGTATAATGTAAATGCTATCTCAATCAGCTCAGGCTTTTATAACAAATATACCACAGACTGGGTGGCTTAAACAATGTTTCTCACAGTAGAATCTAGGAAGTCCAAGATCAAGATGCTAGTAGATCCAGTGTCTCATGAGGGCCCTCCCTCTTCCCAGTTTACTGAAGAACATCTCATATCCCCACCTGGAAGAAAGAGAGAGGGAGCAAGTTATTTTCTGCCTCTTGTTACAGGGACACTAATGCTATCATGAAGACTCTAAGCTTATGACCTAGTTATTTCCCAAGCTCTCCATCACCAAATACCATCACATTAAGGATGAGGGTTTCAGCTTATGAATTTTAGAGAGATGCAGTTTATAACAATTGTATTAGTATTTTCCATAGATTTGGCTTTTTGAAATACTGCAATGTTTTTCATTCAATTTAGTAGTTATTTAGTAATAGAGAAAATACACAAAAATAAGGAGTAGTTATTTTCAGTACCAAGGCAAGGGAATATTGTTCATTATCTTGTAATCAATATACTGCATTCATTTTTCAAGCAAATAGAGACAGACATTTATGATAGCTTAGTTTTCTCATATTTGAATGATAAATAGTGCATGAAATAGCTGCATAATTTAGCCACTGTATTTATAAAGTTATTCCTGGCAGCTAATACTGCCTTCCATGTAAAGAAGAAAGGTATAAAAACGAATTATTTTAATGGTTAACAAATATTCATTCTTCCAAATTTATATGATGCATTGAGTAGAAGACCCAGATCTGTCTAATTCCAAGAGCTTAATAACTGTTTTCTCATATCCGCCTACACTCCCTATAATCATTTATTTTTCTCTCTACAAAGGTCTATGAGTTATCTTTTAAAAACACAAATTGTGTATTTTCCCTTCTTTAACCCTTACACTTTAAGTGTATGGGCACGGACACTGCCTTCCAATGTCTTTTCTTTTTCTAAGGTTAAAATTAGCAAAACCCTACATGATAGAATCAGTCTCTACTTCCTCATGCAGCATCCTAGAGGGCCACTGTCTGCTCTAGCTAGACTAGGTTCCTGTAAGTTTCTTTTACCACAGTGACATTCATTCATTTAGTCACTCACTCACTCACTTTACCCATTCATTTATTTATTTTTTTTTTCTGCTATAAACATTGGGGTACAGATGGCCCTTCTTTTCACTACATCTGTATCTTTGGGGTAAATACCCAGTAGCGCAATTGCAGGGTCATAGGGAAGCTCTATGTTTAACTTCTTGAGGAACCTCCACACTGTTCTCCAGAGTGGCTGCACCAACTTGCATTCCCACCAACAGTGTAAGAGGGTTCCCCTTTCTCCACA
>PISX010012837.1:0-59270 GCA_004024625.1 Mellivora capensis
CCTTATTAAACTTTTTAGATAGTCTATTTCGGTGATTTAAGTATTTTCTATTTCACTGGAGATACATATTCACTCAGTGGTTTTTAGGAATATTACATATGGCATTTTTGCATTTGATTTTAAAAGTAATTCAATGAGAAATTTTAAGAAATGAGATCATATTAAAGGAAAAACACTCAAATGTATAAAGAAGTGGAATATTTCCTTGCCTTTGTACTCCAGCCATCAGCAGCTTGGTGACTATTGTTCCAGACCTGTTTCCATGGCATGTATCAAGTAGAGTTTGGACTAAAGAACTACTTGCCAAGAGGATTTTCATTTCTTTTTTTTTTTTTTTTTTTTAAGATTTTATTTATTTATTTATTTAATAGAGAGCAGGAGCGAGAGTAAGAGAGAGCACAAGCAAGGGAAGCAGCTGGGGGAGAGGGAGAAGCAGGCTCCTCACTGTGCAGGGAGCCTAATATGGGGCTTGATCCCAGGAGCCTGAGATCTTGACCTGAGCCAAAGGCAGATGCTTAACAGATTGAGCCACCCAGGAGTGAGCAAGCCCACCCTTCCTTCCTTCTTTCCTTCCTTCCTTTTTAATATTTATTTATCTCTACACACAATGTGGGTCTCGAACTTGTGACCTATAGATCAAGAGTCACATGCTCTTCCAACTGAGCCAACCAGGCATAGCAAGAATTCTCATTTCTTTTTGAGACTAATCCTTCCCTTTCATAGGCGTGTGGAGTGATTTTACTGATTGTGCAGTGATTTCTGTGGTGGGTATGTAATAACTTTTGGGTGCTTACTGTGTGCTAGGCACTCTGCCCTTTAAACAGGTCCATTTTGGCTGTGATGGCATGACTCTCCGTCTTCCCTTTCACTGCAGATGGTCCTCATCCCCGCTGGAGTGTTTACAATGGGCACAGATGATCCTCAGATAAAGCAAGACGGGGAAGCACCTGCCAGGAGAGTTGCTATCGATGCCTTTTACATGGATGCCTATGAAGTCAGTAATGCTGAATTTGAGAAGTTTGTGAACTCAACTGGCTATTTGACAGAGGTAATAGGGTTGGGATGGGAAGGAAGAACTTGTTCTTTTCTAATGTTGATTAACCATTTTTTAATTATGTGCCCAGTACTGTGCTCTGTAGCTTATATGTATTTCATCCAGTTCTCATTGCAACCCCAGGAGGCCGGTTATTTTTCAGGTAGCAAACTGAGGATTAGAAAAGATATTTGCCCTGAGTTGCCCAGCTGGTTAGTGGTGGAGCTGGGATTCAAGCCTGGCTAGTGAGATGCCAGGGTCTCTTTTCTAACCATTATGCTGAAATATCAGTACTTTAATATACCAGAGAGTGCCACTGCCTTCTTAGGCTTTTTGACGTAGCAGATAGGATCTAAAGTAAGGCCACTTTTCCCTCTCCCAAAATTGCACTTTGGTTGGTCAAGAAGCATTACATATTTCATTAAGCAATAGATGGAGAAGTATAGCTTTTCAGTTTTGTGTTTTTTTTCTTTTATTCTTTTGTTTGAGAGAGAGAGAGAGAGAGAGAGAGAGAATGAACGTGTGGTTGGTGGGGGTTGAGAGGGAAAGGGAGCGAGAGAATCTTAAGCAGGTTCCACGCCCAGTGCAGAGCCTGATGTGGGACTTGATCTCATGACTCTGAGATTATGACCTGAGTCGAAATCAAGATTCAGAAACCCAACTGACTGAGCTACCCAGGCACTCCTGTGGTTTTATTTTAATGCCTGACAACTCATAAGCTCTCCTGTAGCAATTCTAAGTTATTCTCTTGTCACTGAATCCCAAAGCAAGGTTCTACAAGTGGATGTTTCTCCTCCTCCTCCTCCTCCTCCTCCTCCTTCACTCCCCCCCTTTTTCTTTTGGATGTTTCTTCTAAAAGGGAATAAGAAGAAGGGGGCTTTTTAGTTTATGAAACTTTCTCTAAGTGTCTAAAATATATATTGTTATGGGGGTGCCTGGGTGGCTCAGTTATTGAGTGTCTGCCTTTGGCTTGGGTCATGATCCCCAGATCTTGGGATCAAGCGCCGCATTGGGCTCCCTGCTCGGCTGGAGGCCTACTTCTCCCTCTCCCACTCCCCCTGCTTGTGTTCCTTCTCTCACTGTGTCTCTCTCTGTCAAGTAAATAAAATCTTTAAAAAATAAAATAAGAGGGGCGCCTGGGTGGCTCAGTGGTTTAAAGCCTCTGCCTTCGACTCAGGTCATGATCCCAGGGTCCTGGGATTGAGCCTGCATTGGGCTCTCTGCTCAGCAGGAAGCCTGCTTCCCTTCCTCTCTCTGTGCCTGCCTCTGCCTGCTTGTGATCTCTGTCTGTCAAATAAAATAAATAAAATCTTTAAAATAAAATAAAATAAGATAAAATATACTGTTTTGTGAGCTTTCCATTTTCTCTCACCAAAGGACTTTACCTTTGCCTTCAGTTTTTGGAATCCTTGTTTTATTTCCCCCTACCCAGCCCCCAAAACAACATTTTTTTCTTTTAAATAAAAAAGTAATTGCTGAAAGCAAAAAAGTGTTCAAATTTGGTTTTGCAGCATCACATTTCTTTGGAATTTCCTAAAACATACAAAGCAGTTTTTCTCTTTTGTACTTGTTTATAGTAAGCAGAAGACCCTCTTCTTTTTGTTTCATAAGGATCCTTTTAGATCAGTGTCCTAGGTAGTCTACTTAAGTGAGAAGACAAGCTCCCCTCAGACTAGGGTTCTTCATAAAGAAGACAGAATAAACAGAATTTAGGGCATTCAGGAATGTGGGCGGGGAAGAACAACCTCTGGCTTTTTACTACCCTTTCACTCAAGTTTAGCATTTCCTTCAGTTATGAGGCAGATGACAGTAACAGTAGCGGTACCTAGGACTTTGTCACCAGTAGAAATCACAAACGTTTTTTGTCCATGTTATTGTTGTTGTAGATATCTTGAAATATTGTTTGGATTCGTCCTTCCTTTAGAAATGATCATTTTGAGACCTTCCACTAGATCTTATTTAATATATTAATATATATATTTATTTATTAAATTATAGTATAGCAATAACATGTATTGCTATACTATAAATTTATTGCTATTTTGAGATAGCTGATTTTCTTCATAAAAGAAAACATTTATTTATGTATTTAAACATTTAAATATTTCACTCTGAGAAGGAGGTCCCTAAGCTTCACCATACTGCCAGGAGGGTTCAGGGTACAAAAAGTGTTAAGAATTCCTACTTTGGATAAATGTTTCATATTTTTAGTATACTTCACAGTTTTTTTCTGTCTCTCCAACTTTATTTTATATCATACTCACTTACCATGTTCAAGCCCAGCTGGTCTTGTTTCGATTCCTTGAAAACTCAGCGTTCTTTTCCAGCTTGAGGTCTCCGCTCATATCCCTGCCCTGCTTGGAATTTCCTTCTCCCCATGCGCATCTCCCTTTTACTATGGCTGATTCCTTCTCATTCTGAGTCATTGCAACTGAATGGCCCCTTCTCAAGGAGACCTCCTCTCCCCACTCTATTGCAAAGAGGCTTTTCTTGATATTCTTTACCTTACAAGGTCAAGTAAAGTTGTAAGTATTTTCTTCCATCCTTTCTTTGACTTGAGTTTTGTCTGTGCCCCTACACGTAAGTGCTATTAAGATAGGGACTGTGCTTACCTAATACTGACCTCGTATCTCTGTCATTTAGTTCACACTCAGGCACAGAACAAGGGTGGCTGCCCAAACAGAGCAACATGTTTGAAACTTGTTCATTGGATGAAGGGATGGTTTGGGTGCTTAGGCGCTTTCCCACAAAGGAAAGAGGAGGAAGAGCAGGGGTGAAGAAAAGATGATAAGCTCTGATCAGGGAAAGGAGTTCGAGCTGTTTGTAAGGCCTGAACTACAGGAATCCAGTAAGCAGTTAATATCATCTAGTGAGGACAGGACTGGCCTGGATGGAGGTGGAGATGGGACGGTCATTTGAAGTGCATGCTGCTGGTCATTACAGCAGTGAGATTGAAGAAGGTTGTCTGTCAGTAGGTCAGTGTATCTGAAAGCGTGATCTCTTGGACCACCCACCAGTCACCAGCTGAGCTGTTGACATATGCAGGTTCCTTGGCCTCACCCTGGGCCTCCAGAATCAGAATTTCTGGGGTTGAGGAGCAGTAACATGTAGTTTGGTAAGCTGGCCAGGCGATCTCTGCTGCACAAAGCCCGAGAGCCACTGGTGAAGAGAAAGAAGAAGCAGGGCAGAGCACTAGGGAGCAACAGCATTCTAGGGGCTAGAAGAAGAGCCCTGTATTTCAGGAGATGAGTAAGAGGTCAGAAAGAGGAGGGAAACTAGAAGAATAGAACCATGGAGATGAAGGGGTTAATGTAGGCCTTTGCAGTATAAGGTTGAAGCGACAGATAAAACGAGGTAGATGAGGACTCGAGCAGTAATGTTAAATGAAAATAATAAAAATACAGATTTCCATCTGATGCTTCAATTGGACACTTGAGATTTATAAACACAGTTGGCCCCTTAGGGGAGCCAGAGTCTATCAGAATATCAGCCAACAATGTCATTCAATTCTTTTAGCTAGATTGCAGGAGCAGAACAAAGGACAAAGGTTGATAATGTAAACTGACCTGTAAAGAATACTGTTATTTTCCAAGTCATTTGGATTACTTGCAGACATGTGTTTCCATCAACAGGAGCAATCACATTCTCAAAAGCTAATCTCTTCCAGTCTGCATTCTTATCAGCTAAATGAGCCTGAAAAGACCTTGATCTCTGTAAGTGATTGATATTAACCTGTTTTAATAGGAAGCCAGATGCTTTTAAGTCATTTCCGAATCCTCTGGGAAGTCATAAGAATAACTAAAGTTCATTTGGACTAGAAGAATCACTTTTACGCACAGAGAAAACTGTCCATGTGAAACACGTTGCTACAGCCATTCTGGATTTTTATTTCCTTCTTTCCTTTTAGGCCGAGAAGTTTGGTGACTCCTTTGTCTTTGAAGGCATGTTGAGTGAGCAAGTGAAGACTGATATCCAGCAGGCAGTAAGTAATGTCCAACCAGGCTCTCATATTTCTCTGCTGTTTGTTGGAAAGGGGTTGAGTTAAAACTCCAAGCTATAAGGGCCACGACTCTTCAACCCCCCAGCCCCTCACCAGTCCCGCTCTAGATTGGCCCACAAGAGCAGGCCTGTGGGTCAGGGCCCCATGCCTTGAGGAAAATGACACAAGTCCAGGATGGTAGCTGAAAGTGTCAGGTCTGACTTGAGTTTCTGTCTTCTGTATCTGAGGGACACATTTTGTTGCTACGGAGGGCTTAGCTGAGCTCTGGACATTTCTGGGTTTCTTCACTTGTAGTCATTTCTAGAATGGAGGGTTAAATGTGAATTTTCTTTAACTTCCGTAAGTCTTGATCTCATCAGGTCCTAGTGTGGAGAGAGAGTTTCCTATTTAAACTTATTCATGAATTCCTACAGTTGGAGAAGTATTCATGAAAGGGACCTTTGCTCTGGATATTCATAGGAAGTTGAGCCTGGGAACTGGCCTGACTACCCAGGGTGTACCTGCTTCCACAGAGAGGATCCAGGGAATGTGAATTAGGTGTGTTTTTCTCAGAAGTCATGGAAACAGTGGACTGAGCTTCCATAAGCACCTGTGTGGTGAGCGGAACTTTGGATTTCTGTATGTTCAAGAATTTGTTTACATACAAGTCTCATAAAGAGGTGGAAAATAGAAAAACAAAAAAATTGTGGGTAAGCTAGGAGCTTGAGGGTTCAAAAAACAAAGAGGGAAGGAAATGCAGAAGAGGCTGGAGGTAGTGAGAGAAGAGAGGAAATGGGGTTAGCCTTCCTTTCAAGGGAGACTGATTAAGATACAGAGATTGAAGACAGGAATTCAACCCTAATCTTCCTTTGTTACACAAGTTCCCTTTCAGTTGCCTGAGCTTGGTCTTTATGTGTTGACCTCACTGTTCTTGTTCTTCCTTCTTCTAAGCAGCAGTGCCAGAAAAATGAAACTGTCCGGCTCCTGTTTTTCTTTCTCTTCAAATGATTGTAGCAAAGGTGGTCAGGGAGAGAGGAGATACAACCAGACTTGCTCTCGATTCATTTACAGGAGAATCAGGCCACTTTTTAATATGTATTTTACATAAGTGTTTTTAAAACATGACCAAGCTATTTGAATTTCAGGGATTTCAGGGGTTTTTTGCTCATTACAAGTTTTTATTCTGAGTCTATTATGTAATCTGCTACACCTTTTCTTTTTTTTTTAAAGGGCTTTGAGGTCACATTGGCCTAGTGTTGATGAGCCAGCAGCTCAGGATGTGGTGCCTTGTTTTAAGATACGGAGTTCAGATGATGGAGGGCCTTTGTACTCATTTTTGTAATTTGCTCTTTCGGATACAGGGCCTCTTGTCACTTGAGAACCTCCAAGCACATTAGGCATAAAGGCAAAGGCAGATTATTGCTAGGCTCTAAGGGTGCCCTGTAAGTACCCAGCGAAGTGTGTGTGCTCGTAACCAGGACGATAACAAGCAGCTCTCACAGGAGCCTAGTGCTGGTCTCTTGCTTAAATGCTCATAATGGAAAAGTAAACCTTTTAAGCGTGTTTAGAAAGAGCTGGAATGAATAAAATGCATCTGTTGATGATTTGAGATTGCTAAGTTTTTGTTTTTCAACCCCTTCTTACGTCTGACATACCCTCATGCATCACACCTTTTTTTTTTTTTTAAATATTGTATTTACTTATTTGAGAGAGAGAGAGAGCATGAGCAGGGGCAGAGGGAGAGGGAGAAACAGGCTCCCCGCTGAGCAGGAAGACCAACAGGAGCTCCATCCCAGGGAGTCCCCAGACCCTGGGATCACAGCCTGAGCCCAAGGCAGGTGCTTAACCACTTAACCGACTGAACCACCCAGGCGCCCCTACCAGACCTTTTTTAACCCGGTGTTTCCAGAAGCACAAGACAGGGATGGTCCAGGAGAAGAATTGAAGTGAAACAGGAGATGAGTTCAGGTAGTATGTGGCAAAACCTAAGATAATCCTGAATCACGGAGTGAACACTTTACTCCCTTTTCAGATCTCTTTCAAGACCTGTGTAAGTCAGGACAGAAGTCTCATTTCAGGCGGAGGATGTCGTTAACACTCAGCAGCACTTGTTAGTCCCTGTTAAACAGACAAAATTGACCTTGGAACCTTCCCCACGCTACAGTAGCTAACTAGAATTTAGTAACATTGTTTACTTTGTGATATTGTTTATTTTCATATAATTATTTTAAAAGTTTCATATAACTTTTAAGTAAATGTAAATATTTTAAATGTTATAAATTTTTTTGTGACAGGTTATACCAGTGATACAAATTTTCCTTTTAAAAAAACCAAACAGGGGCACCTGGGTGGCTCAGTGGGTTAAAACCTCTGCCTTCGGCTCAGGTCATGATCGCGGGGTCCTGGGATCGAGCCCCGCATCCGGGGTCTCTGCTCAGCAGGGAGCCTGCTTCCTCCTCTCTCTCTCTGCCTGCCTCTCTGTGTACTTGTGATCTCTGTCTGTCAAATAAATAAATAAAATCTTAAAAAAAAATAACACACATACAGACAGCCACACAAATGTTTAGCTTACTGAAATATCCTGAGGCGAACATGCTTGTAACCATCACCTAAGTCAGGAATTAGAATTTCTCTGCCTGCCCCAGTAAGACCCTCCATGAGCCACAGCCTTATTGCCCTTTTCTTTTCCTAGAGTTGCCATTATCCTGCTTTATAAAGTAAATCCTTCCCTGAATTTCTTTATAGTATTATCACCAGGTGTACATCCCAAGGCTCTGGTTTAATCCTATCCATTTAAGGGTAAATTTGTGTCTTTTTCAAGACTCTTTTGGGGCATCTGGGTGGCTTAGTCAGTTAAGCCTCTGCTTAAAGCTTAGATCATGATCCCAGGGTCCTGGGATCAAGCCCCATTTTGGGATCCTTGCTCAGCAGGGAGACTGTTCTCCCTCTCCCTCTGCCATTCCCCTTGCTTGTGCTCTCTGGCTCTCTCTTGCTGAGAAATAAATAAGTAAAATCTTAGAAAACAAAACAAAACAAAAACTCTTTTAACCTTTCCATTGCTCCATCCTCCTCCCCAATTTTTCTATCCCTAACAATTTATCTCTGGAAGAATCCAAGGTGATTACCCTATGGACTTTCCTGCTGCAGCTTACCTGTTTTCCCTGTTCTCTGCATTTCCTGCAAACTGGTAGCTGGATCCACAGGCCTGATCAGATTCCTGTTTGAACCCAATGGCAAGACCTCAGATAATGGCATTGGCTGTGCACATTCTTCTTGGGTTTTTGATGTTGTTATTCAGTTTATTCTGTCTGGTTTTATGCATACATTTGGGGAGATCCAAAAACGATGCTACTGTGGCTATCATCTTAGATAGTTTTTTGTTTTGTTTTTTTAATTTTAAAGATCTGAGGCAAGACATTGAACTGGCTTTTAGGGTTTGCTGACAAAAATATCTGAAACTGTGTGAATTTAATGGTTTAAAACAGAGCATATGTGCATGCTGAAATTTTCATCATTGTGATTATTATTTGAATGCCTAATTTGAAACAAGTGTCTTAAAAGGTATATAGCTATTAAATCCTAGAAAGGATTAAGGCTAGTTTTGGTTGCTGTGTTGTTTTTGTTTTGGGGCATTGGTATTTTACTCAAGATAACCTTCTATTGTTGAAATAAAGGTAGTGTTTGAAACATTTAATATTTTAAAAGTATACTTCATTTCGGGGCGCCTGGGTGGCTCAGTGGGTTAAAGCCTCTGCCTTTGGCTCAGGTCATGATCCGGGGGTCCTGGGATCAAGCCCCACATGGGGCTTTCTGCTCAGTAGGGAGCCTGCTTCCTCCTCTCTCTCTCTGCCTGCCTCTCTGCCTGCTTGTGATCTCTGTCTGTCAAATAAATAAATAAAATCTTTAAAAAAAAAAGTATACTTCATTTTAATAAGTATGTTATTAAAATAGCTCATAAATCTTTGACGTGAGGGATGGCCATGGGGTGGGGAGAAAACAGTTGCTCTTGGTGGGAGCCTGAGAAACAATGATTATCTCTTGGTTTGTGGTTTGACACTTTCTGAATTTGCTAACACTTTAACGAAACAAATTTTTGAATAGGTGTCCTTGATAAAAGAGGAGGCTAGATTATTTTGAGAAGTTCTTTTTAACTGAAAACCAATTTCCGTGAGGAATCAAAATTACCAACTCATCTTCTTCTTCTTCTTTTTTTTTTTTTTAAGTAAAAAACAGTTTTGGGACAGCCATATCCTGCCCAAGTAAATGCTGGCTGCAGCATTGTTTGGATGGTGCTGGACCAGGACAAAAGGCAGGGAATAATGCAGCCTGACAGTCTCTTACATAATCACCACTGGGCGAAGCCTCCAAGCTAGAAAGAGAGCCGTTAGTAAGGATGTGATTCAGTTACCTAAATGTGCATGGATTGTGATGAGAAATGCCTTGGGGCCCAGCAAGATTCTGAGGTCATACCCCAAAAATAATTTTTAGAAAAGCTTTACTAAGTTAAATAGTATAAGCCAAGCCAGAAACCGTTCAGAAAGGCAAATTCTTGTACGTAGGAAAAGTAAATTAAAATAACTCAAAACATGTGCCTGGTGGATAAATTACTCAGCCTCATTTTTGATGTTAGAAGTTTTACTTTTCTGGTAGCTTAACCACCATTTCCTTGGACAACCTCAGTTCAGCTTTAAGAATTTTCTTCTTTCACCAAGACTTTTCTTTCTCAAATTGATTTGGGGGCTTGTTTATTCAGAAAAGCTATAAGGAAAAGATCACAGCCTTTGAGTGAAGGAGACCTGGTTTTAAACCTCCGCTCTGCCGTTCACCAGCTGGTTTTGAGAAAAGTCACTTCTTTGCTGCTTTTTTTCTTTTGGACTTCTCAGGTTCGATGCTTTGTTTTGAAAGTTTGGGGCCATCTTTTTAAAGCATTTTGATCTATGGATTTTTTTCTAAATGATCTCTTTAGTTCCACAAGTTTTGTAATACATTTGTAATTGCTTGTATCTTAATATTTTCTCATGTCCGTTATCATTTTTCTTAGTGATTCTGTTCGTTTTTGCTTTGTATCTTTCAAAACTTTGCTGTTACGCTTGGAAGTGTAACTGTTTAAGTGTGGAAGTATGTCTTTCCTGTTGAATTTTGACATATAGGGATTCTCTTTTTGTCTAATAAGTTTTATCTTCAGATCTATTTTTTATTACTATGTGGGTGTATAAGCTTTCTTTTGTCTAATACATACTTTTTCATCTCTTCATTTTCAGTCTTTCTATATCTTTATGTTTTTAGGTATATCTCTTGTAAAGAGTATATGACTGTTTTTAGAAAGTCCATTCTGACAGTTTTTGTCTTTTAGTCAAGAGATAGTTTATTTGTGTTTATGTATAGTTTAATATGATTACTGATATATTTGGCTTTATTTCTTCCATTTTATTCTTTGCTTTGTCTTTATGTTTTTTCTCTTCTTTTTTCTTCAATTTCTTATGTATTTTTCCATTTCTTCCTTATTCTAACTTGACTTGTCTCCTTAGAAGTTAGATGCTGTATGTCTCTTCATTTACTAGTTTAACTATCTATTTTAAAGCTCACATTTAAAATCCAAATTTTAGTCCCTTAATTTTTCTGCTGTATAATACTAGGACCTTGTTGGGATCATCCCCATCAGACTTCGGTATTTCTGATACCCACTATTTCATTTTAATTTGTTCTCTTCCGCCAGTGCTTAGTTATTAATCCATTTCTATGTAAACCTTATTTGGTTACTGCTATCATTACTACTATCTCTGCCTTCCTTTCTGCACCTCAGACAGAATGTATCGTTTGACTACAGGACATCTTTTGGTAGTAAATGTTCTTGTTATTAATTGTTTAAAAATATCTTTAATTGTGTTTTATTATTGAAAGATATTTTCACCTAGTAAAAACTTAAGGTTGGCAGTATGTTTTCTCTGCACACTGAAAGGATGATTTCACTGTTTTCTGGCTTCTCTTGTTGCCATTCATACACAGTCTGTTGCTGTTCCTTTGTAGGTAATCTGGTTCTGGATGCCTCCTCCTTTTTTAAGATGTATTTATTTATTTGAGAGAGAGAGAGAGAGAGAGTGTGTATGTCCATGTGTGATTGCATGGGTTGGGGGAAAGGGCAGAGGGAGAGGGAGAGAACTTCAATCAGACTCCCTGTGGAGTGTGGAGCTTCTGGCCCCAGCCAGGCTAATCTCATGACCTTGAGATCAAGACTTGAGCCAAAATCAAGATTTGGATGCTTAACCAACTGAGCCACCTAGGTGCCCCTGACTCTGGCTGCTTTTAATATTAAATCCTGTCTTTGTTATTATACAGTTGGTCTATGATATTTATAGGAGTTGATTTCTTTCATTTACCTGGCTTGAGTGTCATTGGGCATCATAGATCTGAGAACTGGCATTTTTTTTAAACAGCTCCGGACTATTCTTGACCATTATTGTTTTGAATACTGCTTTTCCCTCGTCCTCACTTCTCTCTCTCTCGGGGACTCCAGTTAGACATTGGTCAGCCTTGTCAGTCTCTCTTCTATGTCTCTTAAACCCACTTTTGAACATATAGATGTGTATTTCATTTATTTTTTTAAAAGATTTTATTTATTTATTTGACAGACAGAGATCACAAGTAGACAGAGAGGCAGGCAGAGAGAGAGAGAGGAGGAAGCAAGCTCCCTGCTGAGCAGAGAGCCTGATGTGGGGCTCGATCCCAGGACCTTGGGATCATGACCTGAGCCAAAGGCAGAAGCTTAACCCACTGAGCCACCCAGGCACCCCGTGTATTCCATTTATATATTTCATTTTTATTTTTTTTTTAAGATTTTATTTATTTATTTATTTGTCAGAGAGCGAGCACAGGCAGACAGGGGCAGAGGGAGAAGCAGGCTCCCTGCCGAGCAAAGAGCCCGATGTGGGACTCGATCCCAGGACGCTGGGATCATGACCTGAGCCGAAGGCAACCGCTTAACCGATTGAGCCACCCAGGCATCCCTATGTATTTCATTTTAATTTGTTGCTTTTTGGCTTTATCTTTAGTATTATTAGTAGTTGCTGTAAGGATTACTGTATGTATACCTGATTTCTCATAATCTGTCACAAGAGTTAATATTTTAACACTTCAAATAAATATAAGTGCCTTGTAACCATATAAGTTCCCTTACCCCCTGCTGTAGTTGTCATATGTAGTGAGTCTACATGCGTTGAAAAGGCTTGAAATGATGTTACATTTTGCTTGCAACATCCACACACACATCCACACGCATGCACACACACACACATCCACACACATGCACACACACACACATATTTTTAATTTAAGGAAGAGATATATTGGGGTGCCTGGGTGGCTCAGTGGGTTAAGCTTCTGCCTTTGGCTCAGGTCATGATCTCAGGGTCCTGGGATCAAGTCCTGCGTCTGGCTCTCTGCTCAGCGGGAAGCCTGCTTCGCCTCTCTCTCTCTGCCTGCCTCTCTGCCTACTTGTGATCTCTCTCTCTGTCAAATAAATAAATAAAATCTAAAAAAAAAAAAAAAGTAGAGATATATTATATATACCCAGACCATTTCTGTTGCACTTTATTCCAGAAGTTCCCTGTTTTTCTTGGGTATCATTTCCTTTCAGCCTAAATAATTTCCTTTAGCATTTATTTGAGAATAAGTCTTATATGCATGAATTTTCTTAGTTTTCCCTTATCTGAGAATGTTTTTACTTCCCTTTCATTCCTGAAGGCTATTTTCATAGAATACAGGGCTCCGGGTTGGCACTTGTTTTCTTTCATCACTTAGAAAATGTACTTTCATTTTTTTCTGGTCACATGGTTTCAGTCATTTGAATAACTGTTTTCTTATACATATTGGTGTTACTAATTTCTGGCTTCTTTCAAGATTTTAAAAATTCTTGTCTTTGTAGTTTGATTATGATTTGGACATTTGGACATTGTTTTCTTGGAGATTAAAGAGTATCCTATTTGTTGAGGTGCTTGTGTCTGTGGATTTATGTCTTTAACCACATTTGGGGAGTTTTCAGCCATTATGTCAAATATTTTTTTCAGCATTCCTGTCTCTTGTCTTTTTAGAACTCCACTGCATGAGTGTTAGATATTATCCTACAGGTTCCTGAGGCTTTGTTCATTGTTTTAAAATGGTTTTTTCTCTCTGTTCTTCAGATTGTGTACTTCCTATGGATATGTCTTCAAGTTTCCTCCTTTTTCTGTCATTTTCATTCTGCTTCTGAGCCTATCCAGTCAGCTTTTAATTTCAGATATTGTATTTTGCAATTCTAAAGTTTCTTTTTAAAATATAGTTCTTGTTTCTCTGCTGAGAATGCCTATCTTTTTGTTCATTTTAAGAATATTCACCTTCATAGCTGATGGTTATAACAGCTGCTTTAAAATCTTTGATAATTCTAACATCTGGGTCATCTTGGGGTAGGCACTGCTTCAGTTTCTTTCCCTTCACTATTGAGTTTCAGGTCCTGTTATGATTCTCAGGAGAACATTGACTTTTTTTTTTTTTTTTTAAGGCTATCAATCTGGTAACATGGTAGGTATAGACCATAAGCTTTGTCTTGCCTACTGCTAGTGATGATTTTGTAGTTTTGTTTGTTCATTCTTTTTACTCCAGCACAACCCCGTGGTTATTTTTTTTCTTCACTGTAACTAGCATTTTGCTTATTTAAATAAATTTCTTTTAAGGGTAATAATGCCTACCTAGTAGAGAATATTGTAAAGACCAAATTAAGTAATGTGTGAAGAACCATCTAATACAGTACTTAGCACATAAAAAGTCTTGTAGTAAATGTCATTATGCTGGCTTCTTCCAGT
Organism: Mellivora capensis; assembly: GCA_004024625.1. Taxonomy (NCBI): domain Eukaryota; kingdom Metazoa; phylum Chordata; class Mammalia; order Carnivora; family Mustelidae; genus Mellivora; species Mellivora capensis. The sequence continues at coordinate 13,847 of PISX010012837.1, forward strand.
GCACTGTCTCTAATTGAAAATTGAGTTAAATTTTCTTTGCTTTGCTTTACTCTTCCCCATTTGTAAGATTTGATAATGTCACATATAGCACTCTGCCAAATTGCAATGATATTTTGAAAGGATTTGCTATTGTGGAAGAAATCCTCTTGGATTATCTAAGAGTCCTTGGCTGGAGGAATATCAGTGACATAAGTGACATATCCTTTTTTTTTTTTTTCTTTTCTTTGGTGGGGTTGGTAAAATATACAAAAACATAAAATTTAACATTTCAACCATTTTTAAATGTACAGTTCATTGGTATTGAGTCCATTCCCAATGTTGTGCAGTCATCATCACTATACATTCCAAGAGTTTGTTCACCATCCCAAACAGAAACTCTCTACCCAGGAAGCAATAACTTCCCATTCTCACTTCCCTCCATCCCCTGGTAACCTTGATTGTACTTCATGTCTCTATAAATTTCCTTATTCTAGGTGCCTCATGGAAGTGTCCTTTTGTGTCTGGCTTATATTACTTGGCAAAATGTCTTCAGGGTTCATTTATGTTACAGCATGTATCAGATTTCATTTCTTTTTAAGGCTGAATAATATTCCTTTGTTACTATAGACCACATTTTCTTTATCCATTCATCTGTTAATGGACATTTGTATCATTTCCAGCTATTTAACATCTAATTGCTGTTTTGGCTTTTGTGAATAATGCTTCCATGAACATTGGCATTCAAGTGTCTGATTCCCTGCTTTCAGTTCTTTTGAGTATATACAGTAACATATTGTTTGAGTTGTTTGGGTTCATGCCTCCTTGATTATCTGCCATTAGCCCTGGGGTATGTTCTTTGACTTCTTCCAGTGATGGAAATGAGTCTACCTCCCAATGTTTGAAAGTTTGCTTTCTGGTGTAAAATGTGGTCTGTTTAGCAAACAATCAAAAATGTCCTACTGCCTTCTAGATACTGTGTTATTCCTGAGAATACAGAGATGAGAGATAGCCTTCCCCCTTGCTCTTTAGGTGCTCAGAGTTTAAGGAATGTGGTAAACCAAAATTCAATGTTTTCTCTCATTTATGAATTTTTTAAAAAAGATTTTATTTATTTATTTGACAGAGAGAAAGAACACAAGTAGGCAGAGAGGCAGGCAGGGGGGCGGGGAGCAAGCTCCCTGCTGAGCAGAGAGCCCAATGTGGGGCTCGATTCCAGGACCCCGAGATCATGACCTGAGCTGAAGGCAGAGGCTTTAACCCACTGAGCCACCCAATCGCCCCTGATTTATGAATTTTTTATATCAAATGTTTTAGAGAGAGAAAAATGAAAACACATACATCATTTGTTTTAAAATTATAAAAGTAGGGGCGCCTACTGTATTAACATGTAATAATTATATTACATATATTAATATGTGGGATCAAGCCCCACATCGGGGCTCCCTGCTCAGTGGGAAGCCTGCTTCTCCCTCTCCCACTCCCCCTGCTTGTGTTCCCCCTCTCTTGCTGTGTCTCTCTCTGTCAAATAAATAAATAAAATCTTAAAGTAAAATAAAATTATAAGAGTATATGAGATCTGTACCATCCTGGAGTTGTCCTGGAGGTAGCATGAAATAACATGGAGAAACGAATTAGAAAGGGCATTGGCAGGTGCTGTGGTAAGGAGTGTTGGGGAAGAGTTAGGGGAGGTGCCTGGAGAGCTGTGTTTGTTAGGTTGATCAGGGGAGAAGGCCTGTGTGTGGAAGAGACATTTAAGAGAAACCTTGCAGATGTGGAAGAATTCATTTTGGGATCAACTAGAGAAAAGCATCTGGTAAAGGGCCTACTATATTCTTACACTCTAGCCACTCAGCTTTTTGGTTTGTATGGTCTGGTTTTAGCTATGTTTACTCTGGGAAGTCCATTCAAAATGCTCCTCTTTTGTCCCACATTCCAGATTTAGGTTGTTCCATTTATTTGTTCTTGTGGTTTCTTGTGCTTTCTCTTTATGTCATTTATCTCACTCATGATTACTTGTATAGGTATTTTTTGAATGCCTTTCCCTTTCCCAAGTATGTTCTGTGATGGTGGGAGAGAATGCAATCTACCACTCTTTTCCCAGCATGGTAACTGTCACTTAATAAGCAGTAAATATCTGCCCCCTGCCCCCCAAAAAAGAAAGAATGCCATTTGAGCATCATCTGTTGGAGCATTTAGTTTTTTGAAAGCTGCAGGCCTCAGACCTGGTATGAACCGTCTCATGTTGGAAAGTTGCTTTTCCTTGGCAAGAGAACACTGACTTAGTCAATCAGGGTTGAGGTAGGTTCACCGTAACTGAGTTATTTGGGAAGGGCAGTCCAGAGCTGGCTGATTGGATAAGATAAGAAGAAAACATAGTCACACAACTGTATTTTGTGTTTGTTTTTGAAAAGAGTAGTTGGCTGTCTGATTTAGGAGCCAGTGTGTGGTGTAGGCTCAGGAAGCAAAGCTTGATAACCCTGGAAGGTGAGAACCCAATATAATAGGATAACAGGGCCCAGTTGTTTTTTTTTTTTTCCAGCCTGCTCCAAAGTAAGGCACCTGATTAGGATGAGCATGAATTTGAGGTATGCTGGTGTTCCAGACGCTCAGATTTGAAATGTCTCTTTAAGGAGTCCTTAGGTTTCTTGTCAAGTTGTAGGTCTTTTGAGAGCTGACTTGGGTGAAGTAATAATGACAATAATGATTTTGACATCCCAAACCTCCCAGATGTTGCTGCTCGCATTGTAAGCCTGTAAAGTTAGACAAAGATAGACTATTAAGTAGGGGAGTCATGCCCAGGAGATACCCAGCTTTAAGAAAAACTTACACAAAAGTGAGAACTTAGAATCGATGGAATTTCAGAAACATCTCGCAAAAAAACCTTCCTCTTATAGATGAGGCAACCATGACCCAGGAGGGGAAATGGCTTCCCTCAGTTCTAGATAATGTTGAGGGTGGCACTGACCTTTTAGCACCTGAGAACCAGCCTAGCACCATTCCTATGGTGTAAAACTCATAAGCCAGGAGCTGAGTCTCTCTCTGTCTTTACAAAAAGATATCCCACTGAAAGACTCTATCTACAGTTGGTATTTATCTAGAAAATGTCACCCAAAGTGGGGAGAGGTTTCGAAAACATGGGAACCTCAGGAACACATGAATTTGTTCATTAAAAAATTTTTATCTTGTGTGTGCTGTGGGCAAGGTAGTGTTCTGAGTGCTGTGGATACAAAAGGGACCCAGGTATAACTCTTCACTCTCTTGGAGGTTATAACTCTATAGGACTCTAAACAAAGTGAACTTCTAACAGACTGTGCTAATGGCTTGTGAATAAAATGAAACAAGACTTAACAGGATGGAAAGTGACTGCAGTGTAGTGTGGTTGGGTTCTTTTGGCTTTTCTATTTGTGGGGTCTGGGATGGCTTCTCTGACACTGGAGCTGAAACCTAGATGAGGAGTAGGAGCCAGCATGACCGGTAATGAAGGGGGATGAATAAGGGGGATTGTGATGGGGGGGGGGGGTGATGGTTAGGTTGGAAAAGTAGGCAGCAGGTGGATTACATAGGGCTTTGTAGCTCAGAGAAATTTGGGTTTCTTCTTAAGTGCACGAGAAGTTGTTGGACTTAGTTAACATTTTAAAGGGCGTGCTCAGGCTTCTTCATAGGTTTTGTCATAGTGGGTGAGACTTGTTTGGGCCATGGAGCAGGGTGGTAGGAGTAGAGATGCTAAAAGTGGTCTGATATTTGGAAGTGCATCTGAGCCCATAAGGGGAAAAGGAAAGGGGGGACTCAAGTATGACTACTGGGTTTTGGCCTGAGCAACTGGAGAGGTGGTGATTCCTTTGAGATGGTAGAGCTTGGAGAAGGTTGAATAAATTACTGAGCCTAGAGAAGACTAGGCACTGAGTGAATTACAATTTTTCTACAGACATCTGAAAGGTGATCTGAAAGGAATTTGATTTATGCCATGTGATCCTTGGGAGCCTAATGAGGGCCAGCAATTGGAACGTCTGGGAAACATTTCATTTTAGCCTTTGATTGGGAACCCTCTATTTATTAGAGTGATCTGGACATGTGAAACTGCCTGCAAGGAAGTGATCAGGGTCACCCGAATTGTTCAAGCTGAGACAGGGAGACCATCTTTTGGTAGGGTGACCATGTAATTTATTGATACAGATCAGGGCATTTTTGAGAGTGAAATGGAGTGCTCTTAATTATGCTAGATAACAAGTGTAAATCTGGATTGCCCTGGTCACTTGAGGACCAGTGTCTCTCCTGCCTCACCCGTTCATCCTAGGGACACTGTAGAAAGAATACCTTTGGGTGTAAGTTGAAACGAAGGGACCTCTTAACATCCCTTCAGAGATAAGGTTCTGAAGATCTTTGGTGTGTTTCATTTAACAGTAAGTATTGATGCCCAACTTTTCTGATTAAGTGGAGTAAACTTATAATACTGGCAGCCTCCTGTGTGGGATGCCCTCCCCGTCCCTGCCCTTCACTTGTTCCTCCTTCTTACTTTCTATGGGGAGCATTTGCAGAGCAGCACGCCTGACTGTTGATGGACACCCCTCCTTGGGCTTCCATAGCTCACTGAGCTCCTCCTGGTTATAGTACTTAATGCAGGCTTAACGTCATCTACTCATTTGCTTGTCTTCAGCCCCAGGTTGTATGATCCGCTTCTGTACCCCCAGGGCCCAGCACAGGGCTGGCATAGGGCAGATGTTCATGGAATGTTTGTTGAATGAATGAATGAATGAATGAATGGAAGATTGTCACCGTAAATTGGTTTTTACAGATTTCCAGTAATGTACTGATACCCACGTATACATAAGAGTATGTATCCCTTCACTGTTTATTTTATTTTTTTTAAATTTTTAAAAAAATTTATTTTTTTGTCAGAGAGAGAGGGAGAGAGCGAGAGCGAGCACAGGCAGAGTGGCAGGCAGAGGCAGAAGGAGAAGCAGGCTCCCTGCCGAGCAAGGAGCCCGATGTGGGACTCAATCTCAGGATGCTGGGATCATGACCTGAGCCGAAGGCAGCCGCTTAACCAACTGAGCCACCCAGGCGTCCCCCCTTCACTGTTTATTACGCTAAATCTACACAGCAAGTGTATTATGTAGGGTTTTTTTTTTTTAAGATTTTATTTATTTATTTGACAGACAGAGATCACAAGTAGGCAGAGTGGCAGGCAAAGAGAGAGAGGGGGAAGCAGGCTCCCTCCTGAGGAGAGAGCCCAATGCGGGGCTTGATCCCAAGACCCTGGGATCATGACCTGAGCCAAAGGCAGAGGCTTAACCCACTGAACCACCCAGGCACCCTATAAGCTTTTTTTAGTGTACTCATTTTACTGATTGAGGAAACCAAGGCTCAGAGAGGTTCAGTAACTTTTCATATGTCACATAGCTAGTAATTAGGAGGAGAGGCAGGACTGGAACCCACTAACCACTTGGCGAACTGCTTGGTTCAGTGCATACTGTGTCTCCTTCCTCAAAACTTAACCACATGTTATAGTTTAAAGATTTTGAGGGACGCCTGGGTGGCTCAGTTGGTTGGACGACTGCCTTCGGCTCAGGTCATGATCCCGGAGACCCCTGGATCGAGTCCCGCATCGGGCTCCCGGCTCCACGGGGAGTCTGTTTCTCCCTCTGACCTTCTCCTCGCTCATGCTCTCTCACTGCCTCTCTCTCAAATAAATAAATAAAATCTTAAAAAAAAAAAAAGATTTTGAGAAGTTCTGCAATCAAACAAACAAACAAACAAACAAAAAACTAGTTTAACTTGATTAGCCCAGTGCCTTCCTGACTGCGTAGACTGCTGTGACGGTGGAACTGCTCCACCACTGCCTCCCCTTTACCTACTAACATTTTGTCGTAAACTGTTTGGAAATGTGTGTATGATGGAAAAGAGTTATGAACTGAAAATCTGCAGTTGTAAGGTTCTTTTCCTGGCTCTGCCTGCCATCTTTTCAGGGCTAATTTTTTTTTTCTTTTTTTAAAAGATTTTATTTTATTTATTAGAGAGAAAGAGAGAGAACACGAATGAGCGGGGAGCGCAGCAGAGGGAGAGGGAAAAGCAGACTCCCTGCTGAGCAGGGAGTCTGGGGGAGGGGGGTTGGCTCATTCCAGGACCCTGGGATCCTGACCTGAGCTGAAAGCAGAAGCTTAATTAACTGAGCCACCCAGGCACCCTAGGGGCTCATTTTTTCATCTGTAAAATGAGGAAGTTTAAATAGATAGCCTCCCAGAACCATCCCACCTTTAAAACTCTGCAACATTGTAAGCAGGCCTGCCTTCAGCATGCAGCCATACTGGGGAAGCCTGGCATACCTGAGTGTTAGAGCCAGGTTTCCACTCCCTGCCAAGCCTGTGTTTGCTTCACCAGCTCTTGCAGAGCTTTGCAAGATACACAGTATTGTTTTAAAAAAATTTTGTTTCCTACTCTGTGTGCTGTCGCCACATGGAGAATCAGCAGTTACTCTTCCTGTCGCTCGCCCCGTGTCCAGCTGCCGGGTGAAATGTTCATGTCAGGCTGGCAATCTGAAGAAGTCAGCCTTGGGAAGCTTTCAGACTTTCTGTGTTCCTGCAACCCTAGGCTGAGATGGGAATGTTCAGTGCCAGCCTCTAGTTTCAAGGGGCAGCACTTGAACCATCATGCCGTGTGGCCCTCTGCAGAGGCGTGTCGGGACATCACTTGGGAAGTAGATCATCTCTGGCTGTGCACCTGGGCTGCCTTGGCAGCAAGAGTCCTTGTCCTCTTTGTCATCATGCTCTCTGGGGTGATGACTCTCCTCTTTTTCTTCTCTCTTACCAAAATTAGGTGGGATTATTCATATTCTGATTTTTCTCCAAAAAACCTGTGAGAGAATTTCCCATTCTTTGGATGCATTTACTATATTCTGTCTTCTCTTTGCCTTTTTTTCTCAGAAGCTTCATAGCTTGTAAGGCATGAAGGAAAAAGTACAGAATCAATCAAATCGCATTTCGACTTAATGAAATTTCCCTGTTTTATACACTGAAAAAGATCTAAGTAAGCCACTAGCAATTTAAGGGGCCTAAATGGAGTCTCCTTGTAAAGAATTATAATAAATACCTTGCTCTAGAGTGCCATGAACTTTTATGTATGCTCAGCCCTCTTTCCTGAGGGTAACTAGCCACAAAATCTATTAATGTCATAAATTAAAAAAAAATACATCATGGATTTATGAACATGAGTTTTAGCAAGAGCTTATTAGAGAAAAACTCTAAGGTACGACTTCTAGAAATTTAGCAGAAACAAAAAAATAAAAAATGTAAGTGAAGATGTTTGAAGATGTTCACTGTATTATTATCTATCATAGCCAAAACAAAACAAAACAAAACCAACCTGAGTGTTTCAATGTTAGGAAATTATTTGGTAAATTATGATATAGCAACATGACAAAATATTATGTGTGGCCACTAAAAATGTTTATTGTGAAATTCACATTAAACATAGGAAAGTATTTAGTAAAATTAATGAAAATGATCAATATATAATTTGAAAAAATATGTTAAAATGTGTATGCTTATTGATGAAAATAGAAGGTGATTTTTAAAAAGTTTGCAGTAGGATAATGAATATAACTGTTTTTTTATTAAATTAATAAATATTTTTAATATTTCTTATTTTTGTTTTTTCAATGTAAAATTAAGTCTCTTAGCTCTGTTAAAAATATAAAACTTAGAAAATCTGAATAAGTTTGTTTAGAAATTAAATTTAGAAATTAAAAATGGCACCTACAGAAGAACATTAAATATCACCCATAATCTCAACACCAAGAAATAACCATTGCAGACATTTTAGTATGTGTACTAACTAATCTTTTCTTGGGGTGTCAGTGTTTATGTGTCTAACAAACATTTATCCAACAATTATATTTTCCCCACATATAATTTTTTTTAAGGATTTTATTTATTTATTTGACAGAGATCACAAGCAGGCAGAGAGGCAAGCGGGGTGGGGGGCAGGGAAGCAGTCTCCCCGATGACCAGAGAGCCTGATGTGGGGCTCCATCCCAGGACTCTGAGACCATGACCTGAGCCGAAGGCAGAGGCTTAACTGAATGAGCCACCCAGGCACCCCCACATATAGTTTTTAATGACTGTTCTATTCCTTCATATGGATGTACAAACAAGGGACTCAATCAGTCTCCTCACTGTGTATGCATGTGATGTAGCCTCTTGCTGAGTATTGTCAAATTGCTCTGAAGATAGGTTATCAGTTTACATGGTCACCTCTTTGCCTAAAGAAGTAAAAAATTATTTTTTTAAAAAGTACTTTTCTCTTTTTTCCTTCACTGAAGCAACTCCCAAATCAACTTTCCCCATACAACTGACGAGTAAACTCCATCACTCTTTTTTTTTTTTTAAAGATTTTTATTTATTTGACGGACAGAGATCACAAGTAGGCAGAGAGGCAGGCAGAGAGAGAGGGAAGCAGACTCCCCACTGAGCAGAGCGCCCGATGTGGGGCTCGATCCCAGGACCCTGGGACCATGACCCGAGCCGAAAGCAGAGGCTTTAACCCACTGAGCCACCCAGGCGCTCCAAACTCCATCACTCTTAATGGTTCTTTGAGCCCAAAGATTCCTTGGGCCATTTTTTGCACATTGTGTATAATGAGTGACTGTGCATCCACTCCTGTCTTAAGGATGTGTAATGAATGTTTATAGAGTGTACTGATTGTTGCCATGTGGGAATTCAGTGTGTCCTAGCCTGAGGAATTTCACTAAGAACTGAAGCAAAAAGTTATTGAAAATTTTCAGTTACATTTTAAGTTTCATAAACATTTGTACTCTATTTGAAAAAGGATGCATTTTTCTCTTGCACAAATTCTACTAAGTAGTGAAGGTACCTAATTTAGGATTTAATTTAACATAAGCTGTCAGACCTGACTACCTATCTATTTTAATGATGAATTTCTTTTTACTCTTTATTCAAACCTGGTTCTTTACTTTCCACATTTGTATTGAGTGCCGAAGGAAGATATTTTTTACTCACTGTGTGCTTTTCTACTCCATTTGATTCCTTCGGAATTCTCCTCCAGTTTTATTTATACTTCATGAATTTGAACAGATCTGTAATTTCTCATTGTTCACTGGTGCCAGTTGAAAATTCTCCCAGGCTCTTTTTATAGGATAACTGTCATGTTTATACTACGTTTCAAGAAACGTCCATCTTTTTAATTTGCTTGTCTAAATGCATTTAATTTTTAAGAGAACAGTTGTAAAGTTGTGAACTTGACATCTTTACGCTTTATTATGCAAATTACAGTGCTCTATCCCCTGTGCCGACTTTATTCTAGGCTGTGTGTGTATAAAAAGCATAATTTACCACCTCTGGCAAGAATAAAGATACCTTTGATATCTTCTCCATTTCTTTTCTTTCAACTGTTACTACAAGTCTGGTTATGTCCCCAGGGAGAGGTGAGAAAAGCTGTCTTTGCGCTGGGAAGCTCATTTCTCAGGGGGACATCAATACTCACATGGATCCTATTTACATTGTAATTGGTCACTGGCTGTCTGGTACAGCTGTTTCAACTTAAAACCCAAGGCAGTTGCTATGGAGATGGTTGACTAGAAATAGGTCAAGTTAAAGTCCTTTCCCCCCTGGATATAAGGAAGTGCTGTAACAACTCTGGAATTGTCTCTGTTGAACAGAAAATCTGTAGGTGGGCAACCACACTAAAAAAAATAACGTTCTCTTTGTAGGATGAGGCTCATCATGGATGCCAGTCCGCTCATGTTGCTTCTGCTATTCTGCAGGCAATACACCGGAAGACTCTTCCTGTTAAAGCCAAAGAACTAGAGATATCATGATTTGCAGTATGTCCTTGATTCAATGGCTCATATATGACTCTCAGAAATTATTTTATTTCATTAAGTTCCCAAACATAGTAGGATAGCATTTATTTTTAAGACACTAACCAGGAGTTCAAGAACAAGTTTTTAAAAACACAATGTTAATAGTGACATTTGGAAAAGGAAGGCACCTGGTGACATTGGGATGTGCCATAAACTGGGCTGGGAAACATCAGACACACAGTCAGGAGTGATGTCCTACCTCTCGTCGCATCAGTCCTCCTCTGGGATGACCTCGATTACCTTTTCTTTTTCTTCATTGTGTGTCAGATGGGGAAATGGCTCCTGACTGTGTGTCTGATCATTACAGTGGGGACTTGCAGTCTTCTTTGCAGACAGGCACGTGGTGTAGGTACTCTTACAGGTCCCCGGGCTTTGTCTGGTTTAACGTTTGGTGAATGTGGATTCCTCCTATGTCTGCTATGCCCATCACATCCTTGCCCTGGCCCCCTCTCTGGTGCTGCTTGCTTTAGGGAATGGGTTAGTTTATGTGTAGATGGTTCTCACATCATGACTGTGATGGAAAATGACAACTATACACTTTTCTTGACAATTCTTTGGAAATGACACATGTTCTAATACTTTCCTCAGCCGATCTTTCTTCTGAAAAGGGTGAACTGAGGGTTGCTGAAGAAGTATTAGAGGGCAGATTTTCACTGATTAGAATGTATGTTCTTTGAAAGTTCCAAGAGAATATTGCAACATGCAATAACAAGTGAATAACAGTAATAATGTTAGCTAACATTGTGTCATTCTTACTTTGTGCCAGGTAGTGGTCTAAGCTCTTTATGTTCATTTCTTTATTTAATCCTCCCAACAACCCAGAGAAGTGGATAGAAGTGTTACTGTCCCATTTGACAAATGAGGAAACAGACCTAGAAAGGTTAACTAAGAAGCCCAAGATCATGCAGCTTGTAAAACGCGGTGCTGTTTTTCAGGCTCAGGTAGCCTGGTTCTAGGCTTGGATGTGCATACTGCTATGCCTCTATGAACTATATATTAGCATTTAAGGAAGACAGTCCCCCCCCCCCCCCGATTATCATAGTGCAGTGGTTATTCTGCATTTGGCAATGTCTGGAGACACTTTTGGCTGCTGCAATTAGGTGGGGGATGGTGCTACTGGCGTCTAGTGGGAAGAGGTCAGGGATGCTAGTAAACATCCTACAGTACGCAAGACAGCCCCTTGCAACAGGGAATTATCTGGTCTAATATGTCAGTAGTTCTGAAGTTGTGAACTCTTACTATAGTAATACATGCTCAATCTTAAAAAGTATATTACACCCGTAGTCTTGACCTCTGTGAGTGCAAGTATATTCTTCCAAGTTTTTTTCTTCTGAATATACTGCCATACATTCATGTGCATGTATTTTACAAAAAACAGAATCAAATATGTATTCTATTCTATAGGCTTCATAAGATATTATATACATTATTTCCACTTCAGAGTGTCTTTTGATAACTGTATGGTGTTCCTTTGGATGGTTGGATGCCAAGGATGGGTTATTTTGTAATTTTTAATTAGAAGTAATGTAATACTGTAGATCTGTCTTTGTTTATGTACTTCAGATCTTAAGATCTTGGAGAAAAACTGGGTAGTGGCCTTTGGACAAGGACAGTGTTTACCGTGGTGCCTCCCCCTCCCCCTCGCCCCCCCCCCCCCGCCCGTCTGGAGTCTGTCTGTCTGTCTGTCCTGTCTCACAGCACGTATCACTGAGGTGTTGATCATTGTGGAGCTCTGTAACTCTAGCCGTGTGAGCTGGTGGCCTGTTTGGGACGACGGGTTGCTAAGATCATCTGAAAGATCTTAGAAAAGAGGAATCCCGGGAGAAATGAAAGCAGATATCTAAAATGAAGGAAGTGTGTCTGGGTGGGGGGAGGAAGCTGAGCCAGAACTCTAGCACTAGTGTGTATGAGGTGGTTCCTAGACCCAGCAGTTGGAGTTTTGTAGACATTTTTGAAGGAAAATGAAGTGACTAGCTCCATATTTTGTTCCCAACTTTGTGCAATTAACCATGTAAGATAAATATATAAAATAAATAATTTAAACACTATCAGTAAACTGTCTTAAGTCATGCTCTGTGGATTCCTGGGAGTTAAAGATCTCTTTTAGGAATCAGCCTCCGTGGCTGGCAGATAGTGAGTGCTCAGCAAATATATGTAGCCAGAGTGAATTGAGGGGAAGAGGAGAGGAAAAGGGAGGCCCCTGGAGCAGCCCCACCAGGGTCTGGTTTACATCAGCCAGCTCCATGGAAGTTTCCCCCTGAACAAGGGGTGGGAAACCTTGGAACACATGGGCCATTAAAGCTTGTGTTTGGCCATCTTCACTACAGCTGTTCCTATGCGGACCCTGTGATTCGGCATTTCCACTCCATGGTGTACAGTCAACAGAAATGCATATGTATACTTGCTAAAAGCCATGAGCTCCTTAGAATGTTCATAGAAGTGAACATTGTCCATCATAGCCCCGAACTGGAACCTACCCAAATGCCCATCAGTGGTAGAAGGGATTAATAAATCAGGTTTTTTTTTAATTGCTACTGATGAAATGTTTCAAAACACAAAAGGATACAAGAAAAACAGACATTCCAGTTTCTACCACCTGGATTTAACAAAGGTTAACATTTTGTCATATTTGTCTTTAGTTCTTTTATTATTTTAAGACAGAACTTTCTGGTGGCCCATCTCATCAGTGTTGGGGGGGGTTGGGGTTGGGTGAGTGATCTGAAGATACTGAAACACAAGAGTGGGATAACGGGATAATGGGCTTTCTATACACATTTTCCCTTGGCATGGATTGAATTACCTGTCACTGGACCCTAAACATCCAGCAGTCTAGTCAGTGAGAAAATCCCTCGATGAAATAGAAATAAGCTGTACCTTTCGCCTCTCCTGGTCACTGAAAAATAAAACACCTTGCAGTGGTGTCCTTAAGGACACCATACCTCTTTTTGTTGAAATATAAGAGAATTTGGTTTTTCCCATCAAAATGTCATTGGAATACCATGAATGTTTTGGTTGTACTGATGTGAAGAAAAGAACAAGAACAGAGTTTGGTGTTTTCAGTGATTGCTGTAATAAACAGGAACACCATCCCCCCCTTCTCTTCCACTCAACCCAGCTCATCAGGATGCAAATGATTGACAGTAGCATTATCATGGGGATAACCTTGAGTCTAATGTAGTATATATTATAAGAGTCGTGTGCAAATTTCTGTTCTTTAGTTAGTATTAGCAACAGCGATGATGATTTTTTTATGGCTCTCCTCCAGTCATGAAGCCACAGTTGAGGCTAGTTCTCTTCAGCGAGTGCTTGCTAGTCCTAGGTAGTACTTGTCAGCCCTTTGTGTATGTTATATTTCTTCCTTGTCATAACCCCTGAGGTGGCTGTTGTTATAATCTCCATCCTGTGAGTAAACAGGCCTGGGGAGGTTCAGTAGGTTGCCAGGGGTCACACCATGAGTGATTTGAATCTTGTTTTGACTCGCTCCAAAGCCAAGTTCTTAACCAGTCACTAAATGAGGGCCACTTGCTCTTGTTACTTGGGTTACTAGAATGGTAAAGTTGGAGTTAAGGTCGTGGGAACATTTGGTAGAGCACTTCCCAATCCTAGGGAATTCAGCCTCCTCTGTAGTCTGAGGTAGGTGAGGCAGGGGTCCTGCTCCCATTTCACAGATGAGGACTGTCAGGAGCCAGACAAGCTGTGTACTTGCTCTGGGCCACGCAGCTGATGTTGGGCTGGAAATTGAAGGAGGGTCTTTGAAACACACTCCAGCTTTTTCCCCTGTGCTTGAACTTGGCATCTGACCACGTTAGTTGACCTTCGGCCCAGCACTTTCCCCATCTTTTAAGTAGGAGCCGTACAGCCTCTCACTTCTTAGAGATTATAGAGGATTAGCCAGTACTGCATGTTTTAAAAATTCTTGGAGGGGCGCCTGGGTGGCTCAGCTGGTTGAGCATCTTAACTCCTGATTTCAGCTCAGGTCGTGATATGAGGGTCATGAGATCGAGCCCCTTGTAGGGCTCTGCACTCACGCGGGCATCCACTGGAGATTCTTTCTCTCCCTTTCCCTCTGCCCCTCCTTCGCTCTAAGATAAATACATAAATCCTTAAAAAACATAAAAATTCTTGGAGATGCACACCATTTAAATATATATTTAGTCATTGTGGTGCTTTATGATATGGAATAATACTCATTTATTGAAGATTTGCTTCCATATAAATCTTTATTTTTGATACTCTGGTAAAAGTATTTGAGAACTGAAATGGAAGTTGAAGACGTTGAGTTTTTTTTTTCCCCCTGCACTTACTGGGTCAGTGGTTTTCTAGAGTCATCATAGCTCACCTCAGCTTTTCTGGGTTGTTTTGAGGTTGCAGCTGCTCCCTGGTGGTTACCTGTTAAAGGTGCTAACTGGAGACACCCAGAAGGGCCCGACTCTACTGTTCTCCACAGGTAAGGCTGGCAGTTCTTTCCCCAGTGGACATGTTTAATTGCCAAGTAGATTACTGTGCCATTGAAAAGGAGCCCAGTGGCCATTTTCAACTGTAAAAGGGTGAGATTGACAAACTGTAATTGGTTGGTAGGAAAATAAAATATCAGGGAATAATATATGTGAAGACCCAAACACTGTGCCTCACTCATAGAAGGTTCTTACTAGGTGGCTTCTTCCTTCCTCGTTTGGCCTGTCAAAGAGCTGCCTTTGAAGACTTTTTTCCCCCTTTGACAGGCCTGTTACAAATCTCTTGATGTATTTAATCTTCGCAACCTGTCTGTTTGCTCTCTCTCTAATGAGGGGGTCACTATGAGGAAGAAGACCGTCTGTCTTATGGATAAGTAGTCGTGTCTGGCCAGGTGGCTGCTGTGGAAGCTCCGGCCTTGGGAATAGGATTCTTGTGATCTCTAGTGTTGGACTGACATACTTTGAAGCCACCATCTGACTGAAAAACCACAGAGCTGCAGGTCGGTCAGCAAGTCTCCAGGGTGGCAAGGAAATAATTATCTCGGGCAAAAATAGAGTAGCACTTTAAGCCCCGGAGATGGAGAAAGGTTGGGTCAGGACTCAGCATCCCGACAGCCCAAGAAAACTGTTCTCCTAACCCACTTTTTCAGATGGGAGTTTTGAGCCTCTATTTTTGACAACGTTTCTGGTTACTGCCCCTGTTGCCAGGGAGCTGAGCGTACATGAGGTTCAGCTTTAGGGCTGTAGTCCCTTGAGAAAGGGCAGAAATCTTGCCAAGCGTGAGCCGGCAGCCTTCATAATAGAAATAGACTATGAGACAGACAGTCCTAGGATTCTTGGGTACCTCAGGTCGACCGGGCCTCTTAACTCCCAAGTGACATTTTCTTTCATGAATTTAATAGAAGAAAAAGCTAAGGCAGAAGGAAAACCCAAAGGGGACTGTATCTTATCCGCTGACTGAGTCCATTTTCTTAGAAAAGCACATCTCTCATCATTGCTGAAAACAGTCACTAACACATATTAGGTACTCAGTAAACATTTGTTGAAAGAGTAAATGTAAGTCCTGGTGGAATTGCCATAGGGAATTCAAAGATGTTTCAGGAACGGACTAGGAGTGTGTAGTCCACTTGAAAAAGCATGAACAGCAAGTTAAGTCTATGTAGTGCTATGTGAATGTGTGTTTCCCCTTATTCTCAAACTTCTCCCCTAACCCTCCTTGTCTTTCTATGCCCTTAGAAAAAATCCCAATTTGGAATCTGCTAGCATGAGGCACATATAGCCAGCTAATCTGCAGTAGAAAGACACGAAGTTTAGGGGCGCCTGGGTGGCTCAGTGGGTTAAAGCCTCTGCTTTCGGCTCAGGTCATGATCCCAGGGTCCTGGGATCGAGCCCCACATCGGGCTCTCTGCTCTGCGGGGAGCCTGCTTCCTCCTCTCTCTCCCTGCCTGCCTCTCTTGCTTACTTGTGGTCTCTGTCTGTCAAATAAATAAATAAAATCTTAAAAAAAAAAAAAAAAAAAGACATGAAGTTTAAAGCCAAGCAACCTGTGCAAAGGAGGGGGAGGAAGCAGGACTGGGCAGAGGGAGAAGCCAAGACAACAGTGCAGTGCAGGCCCAAGAAGTCTCCAATGATCCCTTAGGTGGCTTTGGGGTAAATAGGGCCCTTCGGGTGGAGCTGTGGTGGGCCGAAAGGACTGGTTAGTCATTGGTGGTTCTCTGCAGCTGTGGAAAGCCCTGAGGGAGCACTCCCAGCAGCTGGAGCAGCACTCCTTCCTTAGAGGGCGATGTGGGTGGTACATCTCCACGTCGACCTTACCAAGTGAGATTCTGTGGGGGTCCAGGCTTGCCCACAAGAGAAGAAGAAATGTGTTGAGTCTAGTTTCAAGAGGGGTTATAACCCATTTGAGGCTGTGATGTCAGAGACCTGTGGTGGAAGGTGACAGATGTGGCGCAGCTGGGGCTTGAGTTGGGGTCCAGGACCACCTCTGTGTCCCGGATTGGGCTGAGGGGGATTATGGGCACTTTGCTGCAGCCGGTTCCCGTTTCCTGTTACAGTTCTTGCCCCTCCTCACTCTGCCTTTGCTGTGTCCCAGGCCTGACCACCCGGTCCTCCATGTCTCCTGGAACGATGCTGTTGCCTACTGCACGTGGGCGGGAAAGCGTCTGCCCACGGAAGCTGAGTGGGAGTACAGCTGTCGAGGAGGCCTGCAAAATAGGTACTTGGAGGGTCTCATCTTACCAACCTGTGACATGACCTTTTTCTAAATCTGTGGCACCTACTTTGGCTAGAAAGTTGATCTTAAGCAAAAATAACAGCTTTTCTTCCTAGGCTTTCTTCATCTCTGTGGGCTCACTTAGGAGACACTGATACATGGGTCACCCAGTGTCTGGTGAAGTGTGTGCCCCACATTCAGCCCTCCACTCTTACATAGTCCTCCTCAGAGCCTTGCAGCAGGCTACCTTGCCTTTACGATTTTCTAATTTTAGACAGCTCCCGAAGCAGTGGTATTTCTCTGCTTCTAGAGCCATGAGACAGAAAATTCATGTTTGGGTCACATCTTCTAGGAAAGGCTCCTTAAAATAGCAGAGGCTTTATAAAAAAGTGTGGTGTGATGCCGGCTGATTGTGCTACCATATAAGTCCAGAATGATGCCTACTTTCCCAGCCTTCGATAAGTCCTTCTCTTAGCTACGTGATTTATTTCAGGCCTCTTGAGTACTCGGGAAACACGGAGCTTGTTGTGAACTTGATACGGGCTAGTTGTGCGGAAGTTTAAAAAAAAAAAGTCCTGGTTAAAAGCTTTGTTTGTTTATATATTTGAAATGTAAAACACAGTTCACTCAGAACAAGTGAGCAATGCTCTTTCGTTCTTTGCATTCCTTCTCTTGACTTTAATTCAGAAGCCTTGCCTGTTTAGCAGGCTAATGCCTGTGTCTCTTCTGACAGACTTTTCCCCTGGGGCAACAAACTACAGCCAAAAGGCCAGCATTATGCCAATATTTGGCAGGGCGAGTTTCCTGTGACCAACACCGGGGAGGACGGCTTCCGAGGAACTGCCCCTGTGAGTAACGAGACCTGGGAAGGGGGGCAGCAGCTCCTGAGAGTGTGGACAGGAGTGGAAGGCATTGCTCACTCCCTGACCAGTCTGCTGTCCTTTTCCTGCTTTCATCCACTCGTGCATGTGGCAGCTGCTAATAGCTAACCACATGTTTTTTTATAACACAGTTTTCTTTCTGATTCCATCATACTTAATAGAAACTTTGGAAAACAGGAAGAGTACAAAAGAGAAATTATAAGGACCTGGTATTTTGCCACCCAGAGATCACCCCTGTTAGCATTTTGGTACCTTTCCTCCTGCTCTTTTCTGTGTTCATGATGCTAGGAATGGCTAGTCGTTAGTGCTTGCTGTGTAACAGGCCTGATGCTAAGCCATGTTTATGAATTATCTCTTTTAATGTTAATTCAACTCTGTAAGGCAGGTACCATTTAGTTTATCCTCATTTTCCAGTTGAGCAGTCCCAGGGACAGAGAGGTTAACTAACTTGCCCAGAGTTACACAGGCTGGAAAGCAGCGTGGTTGGGTTGAACTGGGTTGGTTTTTTCCCAAAGCCCATGCTCTTAACTCCCATATATGCCAGTGTATATTTTTCTGGTGTATATGTATGTATGTATGTATATGTGTGTGTGTATATATATATATATATATATATATATATATATATATGAAATGTATAAATACATCTATATGTATATACATATATATACATTTATATATGTATACATTCATATATATGAAATGTATACATATATGGTGTATATATACCATATATATTTATATGTACTTTTTTTTAAGCTACATATTTTTTACATGTTGCTTTTGGGGCATGCTGAATACAGTGTTTAAAATCCTGTTTTCCCTGCTTAATATCAGGAACTTTTTATCTGTCATTAACGGTTTTTCACAAATATATTATCTTTTTAACAGATGAATAACTTTATATTTGAATGAGCCCTAAGTTATTTGCCTCTTATTAATAAATCACACATTTAGATTATATCTGTTGAGATGTTTTTGGAGGGTTTTTTTTTTTTTTTTTTTTGCTAAATAATATAACAAGGAGCATCTTGTACATGAATATTAAATTGTATCTCTGATGGGGCGCCTGGGTGGCTCAGTGGGTTAAAGCCCCTGCCTTCAGCTCAGGTTGTGATCCCGGGGTCCTGGGATCGAGCCCCACATTGGGCTCTCTGCTTGGCGGGGGGCCTGCTTCCCCCGCCCCCTTCCCTTGCATGCCTCTCTGCCTGCTGGTGATCTCTGTCTGTCAAATAAATAAATAAAATCTTAAAAAATAAATAAATAAATAAATTGTATCTCTGATGATTTGTTTAAGATGGATTCCCAGCAATGAAATTAATGAGTCGAAAACTAGAACACTTTCTTCATAAAGGTTTTAGAGATATACTGTTTTGCAGAGTGCGTGTGGCTTGTTTCTCTCCAGAAGTGTATGTGAGTTTCTTACTTATTGCTTTTCTGCTGGTAAAATCGTACACTAATGAAGCAATTTTAAAAACATTTCGTTTTCTCTCTCTCTCTTTTTTTTTTTTAAGATTTTATTTATTTATTTGACAGACAGAGATCATAAGTAGGCAGAGAGGCAGGCAGAGAGAGAGGAGGAAGCAGGCTCCCTGCTGAGCAGAGAGCCCGATGCGGATGCGGATGTGGGACTCGATCCCAGGACCCTGGGATCATGACCTGAGCCGAAGGCAGAGGCTTTAAACCACTGAGCCACCCAGGCGCCCCCATTTCATTTTCTCTTAACAGTGAGAAAAGAAATCTTGTGGTGGGTAAATAGCACCTTACTGGGTTTGTTGTTGCAGAGAATAATTTTCTTTCAACACTCTTTCCAACAGCTGTCAATTTTTTTTTCATATTTGTATTTTTGTTTCACACAAAAATAACTCTTCCAAAATTTACTTTAAAAATGTAGCACAGATACATCATTTGGAAGATGGCCAAATGACTCTAAAACTTCAACTAAAATAATAAAGTAGTGAGAGAGAAAGACCAAGACATTTTTGAAAAAGATGAGGAGACACTTGATGTAGCAGAAATCTAAAAATATTTTGAACTATTGTAGTTAAAACATTTTAGTTTCATTTTTTGGCAATTAATGTAAATAATATATTGCCTTCCATATATATAGGAATATATATAGGAATATATAGGTAGCCTTCCAGTCGGTATGGGGTGCATGTGTGTGCGTATGAAACTCCATATATGTGTTAAGCATGTGATAAAGGAACCAACACAAATCAATGGGAAATGATGCACTACCCATTGGGAGTCAAAAGCCTAACCATTTAGTCTCAAAGTTTGTTCCTCCATAGTTTCCTTCCCAATAGCTGCTACTTTTGCAAGCCCATAGTTGTATTCTGCAAAGTGACTGATTTGGGGCCTTGGGGACTAAAGGAGCTGCACGCTTTCTCAGACTTCACATGAGTGAGAAGTCCAGTCAGTGCCCCAGAGGCCACTTTTCATCAGCAAAAATGACTCTACAGGATGGACAGGGTATCACTGACGGTGATCGGTAAGGATGCTCATGAGACCCCCAGAAAGCTGCCGGTAGATGCAGCAGGACCGTGGCCATCGAAGTGTTCCACACTGGTGTGGACTATACACCAGCAGCTCACCTGCAGTGCGCTAAGCCTGAGTGTGGATGGCACAGAGTGTCAGGCCCATACCTGGCCTTCTTTGGCAGTGAGCACACAAGAGAGGCTGGTGCGACAGGGGCCTCAGCAGCCTGGATTCCCTTCCTGGATGCTAGGCTGTCAGAAGGAGGGCCGCTAACGCAAGCCTTGAATCCTAAGGCTCGGGCTTCTGATGGGCCAAATTATACAAGCGCCTGTCAGTTTTAGTAAAGGGCCATGAGGAGGGTACATTGGACAGTTATGGATAGTTTACAGTGCTTACTGCTCTAGAATTTCATATCCTATTTAAGCACTTGAGCCTCCAAGGAAAATAGTCATTTATCCTTAAGTCGGGGCCCCTTTTCAGAAAGCTCAAAGTTCCCCATGAAATAAGAACACTTTACAGATGTTTAGTGATGGAACATTTAACTGGGAGTGCAGCAGATGTCTATATATTGGGATATATTCAACAGAACTTACCTGAAGAAGCTGCCGTGGAAGTTCCCAAAACAAAATTAGAACAGTTACCAGGGACCCTTCAAGAAGTGATTGGAGAAACATGACCTGGGGGGAAAGAAACAGCAGCCCACAGAGAGGTGACTTCCACCTGTGCTTGGAACGAGACATAACAAGATCCGTATCTTCAAAATGGGACTCAACAAAATGGGACTAAAATTCCCAGTGAATTATCTCACGTCCACCTTGGCTGCTCTTGTGTCCACAAGCTCTGGTCAGTTGAGGGAAGGAATTTATTTTTAGTGATGAGATGGCCTGCGGTGAAACGGCCTCCTCACCTGTATTTTACGGGTGTCACTACTTCTGGTCTGGACTGAGCACAACACTGTTCTGATCACCGTGAATTTGTAGAATTGGATTTTTATTTCAGTAGGCTGCTGTTACACAACCATTCGTGTGTTTTGGTTTTAATGCATATCAGTTCATTCACTTGAAAATAAGTGGGTTTGAAATATTTCTCATACACATTTGTTTTCTTTTGAGTTTCTTGGAAGCTTTGATTAGTGCAATTAATTTAACAATGAGCAGTTATAAGGGTTTTTTCCTCCCTAATACCATACTCACAGATGGTGATTTTGGGGTTTTACCTCACTTAAACTTCAGATTATTTAAAGGGGCAAGAAGACCCCAAACCTTCGGGTAGGTGTTATTATTTCCTTATCTTCATGGTTTAACACATCAGTGGGGTCAATCAGGTTCCTTGTTCAGTAGCTGCCAAGTGTGGGCATGTAGAAAGGATCTCAGCCAGATGGACTGGAGAGCCCCCTCCACTCTTGTGTTCTCTGTGCCTGAGAAATGATTCCTTCCTCCAGAATGTTTGTTTCCTCTTTCAGTTGGTCTTGTGCTCCTGGCTCCTTCGCTTCTCTCCCCGAAACAACTGAATTTCTTCTTTTTCTTCCTATTCCTTCCAGCTGTTATCCCACCTTGCTCTCTCTCATCATCTCCAGATTCTTGAAAGAACAGCTCATGCCGGTGGTCTCTCTGCCTTTACTCTCTGAATTTGGAACTCTGACCTTGGTTCTAACAAGACACCTCTCTACCTTTGTAGAGGGAATACAACCAGAAATCTCTGCAGCCAGAAATCTTGTCCCTCTTGGGAATTTCTGAGGCTCCCCCCCACCCCCGCAACTTCCCTACTCAGCACAGAGTCTTACAGAATTGGATTTTTTTGTTTTGGGCATATTCTTTTTTGTCTCTCAGCTCTTTGATATCTTACATCATTGAACCCATCCTGCCTTCAGTTGACATGCATGGACTTACTGAATAAAGCAGTGAATGGGCGGCTGTTTCCATAATGAATCCCGAGTATGAAGCAGCATGGTAACATTGTCTAGTGTTCCAGCCTATCCAAATGAAGTTCTCTTCAGGAGTAGCCTCAAAATTTTGAAGTGCTCTGCATTGCCCAAGTATGCTTCCATATTCATATTTAGGCCTGAAACCTTCCAAAGCCAAGTAAAAGTGAATTTTAGTTTATTCACTTCTTTAGTCCTGCTTTATTAGTAGGGGAGAAACATGAATTTACAAAAATATTTTTATTTTTAATGTCTTATTTTTTATAAAAAGATTTTTAAGGGGCCCCTGGGTGGCTCAGTGGGTTAAGCGTCTGCCTTCCGCTCTGGTCTTGATCCCCCTCTGGTTCTGTGGTCCAGCCCTGTGTAGGCCTCCCTGCTTAGCAGGATGTCTGCTTCTCCCTCTCCCTCTGCCCCTCCCCTTGCTTGTGTTCTCTCTCTCTCTCCAATCAATAAATAAAAATCTTTAAAAAAAAAAGATTTTTAGGTGACTTGATATTTTTTTTTTAATTTTTTAAAAAATTTATTTATTTGTCAGAGAGAGCGAGCGAGCACAGGCAGACAGAGTAGCAGACAGAGGCAGAGGGAGAAGCAGGCTCCCTGCCGAGCAAGGAGCCCGATGCGGGACTTGATCCCAGGACGCCGGGATCATGACCTGAGCCGAAGGAAGCTGCTTAACCAACTGAGCCACCCAGGCGTCCCAAGTGACTTGATATTTTTTTAATGAATTTTTTCTTTATGTTTGAAATTACCATTAGAAAAATGTTGGGAAAAAATTTTAAGTTGAAAATACACAATAGCATAATTGTACTTAATGTTGCTCAAAGTTGTTTGTTTTTTTTCCTCGTCCCTCTCCCCTCCCTCCTTCTGAAAAAAGCTTTATACTTTGGTTCTGTGTCTGTGACAATATTATGTGACAGACTGTCTGACCTGCCTTTGAAATGTGATATAATTGCTTGCTGAGGAACCCGTACAGTTGGCCTTATACTTCCAGATTCCGGAGACTGACTGCAAACCTTCTCTTACAAATATGCTTGATAATGAATTCACATTTTCCTTAGAAAAACAAGTCCCCTCAGTGTTTTGATGATAAAGTCTGATACTTAAGATAGTTGGAAGGGGCTGGTGGAGAGGACAGAAGTGCTTTGTGGCTTTGAGTGCTAGAAGACACTATGCCCACATACCTTAGATCTGATGACAAGATTTATACTGGGTCTAATATGATGTTTCTATAATGCTTTTGAGGGTTGAAATATCATCTACCCTGTCCCCCGTTAATTACAGATTCAACTTATGGTCATTATTAGTCTCTATATTAGGAATAGTTTTATTGGCTCTTCTACCAATAATACAATCTCTCCTTAGGTTTCTAAGCTCCCCTTGAGAACTCAAAGCCATAAAATGTCTCTTTCTTGGTTTTTACATTGGCCAAATTGCATTTTGACTATCAGGATGAAAATTAATATTCCTACTTTGAAGTTATAGCTCTTTTAGTGCATTTTTGCAGATCTTTTCTAAACAAGGTGAGTAGTTTGACAGCATTTTCCCTTTTTTTTAATTTTTAGGTTGACGCCTTTCCTCCCAATGGTTATGGCTTATACAATATAGTAGGGAACGCGTGGGAATGGACTTCAGACTGGTGGACCGTTCACCATTCTGTTGAAAAAACGCTTAACCCAGTGAGTATCATTCTCAGACTACGTATTGTGAGAAGTTTACATCCATCCCCTAGGCAGGCTGTGGCAAGAATTTCATGTGTTTTCTGGGGAGTATTTGTGTGCTGTTGAAATTCATCTTGGAATTCCCTCCAAAGAGATATTTTAAGTAATATATATTAAGTACATGTCTCTTATTTCAATCTTAAAGTATTGTGAAGGAATGTCTGTGAGCATTTTATATGCTGCTGAATTGCGATGGTGATAATTATTTGAGGGATCCGCCTATAACTTTAAAATTATATTTAGTCTCATAAATTTGATCAGAGTGAGATATTTAAATAACTATAGAAAATTCATTAATGTTTTTAGTAATAACCAGTGAAATCTGCTAGATAGTATTTATCATGCAGCTAATTGCCTGAATTTTGATTGGCTGAAATTTTGATTCAGGGGCATCATTTAGTGAAAATGAGAAAGGGTATTTTCTGGTGAACGTTGAGTCAGGAAGTTGAGTCATTTGGTGATTATTTCCTGAACTCTGCAGTATGTCAGTTCAATGTATCATATGCCTTGGGAATTAAGACAATCATGTTTATCTAAGTTTTACTTACTCTGGTATAGGAAGAATGTTGAATACAAACTAGTATTCTACTCTGCCCCTAAAAGCAAGCTCTCCCAGCAGAATATATAAAAATTGAGACACTACATGGGCATGTAGGTGGGAAGTACTTCCTTTAAAGAGAATGTGTCTGAATATTTTTTGTTGGGTGAACAGATTAGGGGGAAGAACCATTTAAAAATCCTATCTCTAACAAACTAAACATTCATAAGTCAGACCCAAGAATATATATTTATACCCAAACTAGCTAGATTGGGAACTTAATATGCTCAATTTTAATCTTTAACCTTTGGAAAAGGCACAAAGAGTCATGATAAAGAAAATTAATTCTTTGATCTCTCCTCAGTGGAGGGTTAAGCAGTTCCAGTAATTGAAGAACTTGTCAGACTCTGTGCCTTGGGGCATTTTTCAGAATATGAGGATAAATTTGTTTGATATGCTTGATTTTTTGCTCGCAGAATAACAGGTGGTCTGCTCATGAATAATCTGGAGACATAAACCCACTTTCTTGGGTGCCGATGAAAAAGCTGAGTTCTTCAGAAACTGTCATTCATTCCCCCCCACCCCACTTCCCTTGTACTTTCTGGCAGGTCTGGTAGAAGTAGCGGTCAGAGACTCTTTTCTCTCCAAAATGATAATAAGGTTGTGAAGTTCTCAGTAGGTTTGTGGTTGGAGACGCCATTCTCTGTTGGCAAGATGTGACTTGGCATTTGCTATCAGAATCAGAAATAGAATTTTCTTTCCCCCCCGTCACATAAAATCATCTGTATGTTTGGAAGGGGGTACACAAGGCTTCAGAATTCTGGCAAGTTGTGAATGTATCTATCTGACCATCTGTTGTCGAGCTGAGTGCTTATTAGCTTTCTGTCTTAGAACTGCTTGTGTTTCTTCTAAGGATTTACAGAAAAATTCACATTTTTCTCCTTTTCCCCAGTCCCAGGCTCTATCTTAGATGTTGTCCTTGCTTTATAAATTGTTCTCATTTTAGATTTCTCTGTGTCACACTGGGCTCATTTGCTTCCTGATTTGACTGGGATAAAATTCATCTGTTTGGAGAACTAAATCCCAACTTCCTAGAAAACTCGGACTCCATCATTCAAATCTTTACAACTACCTTCATTTCCAGTGCCACTGGCATCTCCCATCTACAGGATGGCGCCAGCCTCCCAGCTGGGCCCTCTCTTCCCTCTCTTTGCCTTGTGCAGCCATGATTACTTCTACAGAGAACAAGTCTTATGCGGCCACTCCCCTGTTTAAAAAACCTTCAGTGGCTTCTTGGTGTCTAAAAAAGAAAGAACAGACTCTGGGGCACCTGGGTGGCTCAATCGGTTAAGCCTCTGCCTTCGGCTCAGGTCATGATCTCAGGGTCCTGGGATGGAGCCCCGGATCGGGCTCTCTCTTCAGCGGGGAGCCTCCTTCCCTCTCTCTCTCTCTCTCTCTCTCTGCCTGCCTCTCTGCCTACTTGTGATTTCTCTCTGTCAAATAAGATCTTAAAAAAAAAAAAAAAAAGAAAGTATAGACTCTGAACACAGCTTCTGAAAGCCAACATAATGTAATCCTTGCTGATCTCTTTCTAGCCATACTTTCTATTTCTTTAAACATTGAATTATAAAATTTAACAAAAATTCAGAAAATTGTATAATAGATACCTACCATTTAGATTTCACATATAATAACAGTTTACTCTATTTACTATATTTCTCTTAACCAGAGAAAAGAACAGAAACTATTCTCCCAGTTCACACTGGGGATTGTTAATATTTTTAATTTAAGCTATTCTGGTCAAGGGATAGCACTATTTCACTGCGGTTTTAGTCATTGTATGTTAAAGCCGCAGCTGGTAACTCTGGTATCTGGCTACCCCGTTGACCTGCTCCTGTTGTCATTCTTGGTTTGGGGTCACATCTTGTTTCCTCACGTGCCTGGATGTGTTTGAATGAGTACCACACAGTGTATGTGAAAGACTGCAGATGTAGACCCTGATGGGGGGTCTGGCTTGTGTGATCTTTCTGTAGAGAGGATCCACCATTGCCTCCGGAAGCTTCTATTTCTGATGAGCTTACTCTAGTCAGGAATTGAGATGTTTTGAACATAGCTTCAGCCGCTATGAGGGCCAGTCTGGGTATATAGTTCTTCAGGACCCGAAAAGCCAGGGGTTGTTCTATGGCTCTTCTTCCTTGAAGAGCTCTGAAATCCCGTTTTTTATTTCCTTAGGCCATGAGTCTATTGAAAGTTCTGCTTATATACCTCCCTACGGTTTTGCTGGGGCTTGTTTGTTCCCCAAGTGCAATCCTTTTATTTCTAAACAAACCCATTTCTGCTTGTAAAGCACCTAGCAGCTTTTATTTTTAAGGTTAACACCTTCAAGCCTTCCACCTTCACCTATAGGAAAATGAGAAATGTCACAACATCTATGCTGTGTGCCAGATACTATACTAAAAGCTTTGTAAGACCTAACTCGTTCTTTCAATAACTCTGTAGATGGAGGCACTATTTTTACTTAGTCTTTCCATCCCACAAATGAGGAAAGCAAGTCACAGAGGAGTTAAATAAGTTCACACAGCTAATAAGAACAGCGAGAGCGTGAACCAAGGCAACCTGACGTCAGAACCTGTGCTGTCAATCACCTCATCACTCTGCCTCCAAACTTCTTAGCAACCTGGACGAGACCCTCTGCTGCCTACAAGGGGATCCATAGGCACGACTTTGCCGTGAGGGTGTTCCAGTGTTCTCCTGAGAAACAGAACCAGTCAGAGATGGGTGTATGTTTGTATGTGGGTGTTTATTTATGTAGAGAAGCTTTATTATGAGGAATTGGCTCATGTGATGCTGGAGGCTGAGAAGTCCCACAGTCTGCCATCAGCAAGCTGGAGACCCAAGAAAGCAGGCATTAGAATTCATTCCAAGTCTGAAGACCTGAGAACCAATGGTGTAAACCCCAGTCTGGGGGCAGGAGAAGATAAGATAAGATGTCACTGCTCAACAGGAAATAAAAAGGGGGTGAATACCTCTTTTCTTCACCTTTGTTTCTATTCAGGCCCTTAGCAAATTGTGGATGATGCACCCCCTCCCCCCCCACCATGAGGAAGTATAGTCTACTGAGTTCACTGATTTAAAGGCTCATCTCAGGGCGCCTGGGTGGCTCAGCGGGTTACAGCCTCTGCCTTCGGCTCAGGTCATGATCCCAGGGTTCTGGGATTGAGCCCCGCATCGGGCTCTCTGCTCGCCAGGGAGCCTGCTTCCCCCTCTCTCTCTGCCTGCCTCTCTGCCTCCCTGTGATGTCTCTCTGTCAAACAAATAAATAAAATCTTTAAAAAAAAAAAAAAAAAGCTCATCTCACCTGGAAACACCCTCCCAGCCACATCCAGAAATAAAGTTTAAACTGGGTATCCAGCCTGTGGTTACTCAAGTCTACACGTAAAATTAACCATCCAGGTGGGAAGGAGTATGGGTGTATGGGGAATTGCCCCAGAGCTGATCAGGCTAGAATGGGGCTTCCAAAGGAAGGAGAATATTGTTACTTTGGTATAGAGAAGTAGGCAGGGCCTGATCAAGCTGGGCCCTGTGGACTGGGGCAAAGGGTTTGGGTTTTATTTAATATGGGACAGAAAGTCCTTGGAGAATTGAAAGCAAACTGGTGATAAGATTTGGTGTGCGTTTCTAAACGATTCCTGACTTTTGGGTGGAGGATAGGGCCACAGAGGAATCAGGGAGACCAGTCAGAGCTCCTGTAATAGTCCCTATGAGGGGGTCCTCCAAGGTCCTGTGCTGGGCCATTGCTAGTCTCTGGTTGCCTTTGTCATTTCCTCCATAGTCTATACAGCGAACACCTGTCCTGTTTTAAGATGCAGCCACAGCTTCCTGTCTTGAGTCTTTCCCTGACTCATTGCCCCCAATAAAATTATACAGTACCTTGTTTGTGTCCCCTTGTGAAAACCCACTTTAAATATTTTAATACTGTAATACAATACAAAAATATATTTGGACTTTGTTCCAGTTCCTGGCAAGGAAGAACAAAAATGCTGGAGTTTCCCGATAGGATCGACTTTGCCAGTCATAATGAGCCCTGTTCGTCACACCTGAGTTTATGCTACTGGAGACTTAGAGTGGGCCCCTAGATGGCCTCATGATGGACCCGTCATCTAGAAGAGCCAGTGATTGGGGACTGGGAACTTTCAGCCCCTCGAACTGACCTCTGGGAGGGTGGAGTGGGCTGGAGAGGGAGCTCTGTAAAAACTATTGAACAAAAGTCAGAGAGCTTCCAGGTTGGTTACCACTACGAGGTGCTGGAAGGACGTTCGTTGCCTCCAGAGAGGACAAGGGAGTTCCATGCCCTTCCCCATTCGTGGCCCCCTGAATCTCTTCCCTGTGGCTGTTCACAAGTTGTATCTTTACACTAAACCAGTAAATGTAAATAAAGTGCTTTCCTAGGATCTGCAATCCATTCTAGCAATTTGCCAAAACTGAGGAGGGGGTTTCAGAAACTCTGACTTTGTAGCCAAATTGGTTAGAGGTGTGGATAATTCAGGGACCCGATTAAAAAAAAAAAAAAGTTCTGCTGAGCTTCTCAGCCTTAGAGCTGCTGCTGTTGTGAATCAACAGACCCCTAGGTGAAACTAAGTTAGGGTGGGAAGGGCTCACCTCTGGGCTTCCCTTTGCTCTGGAATGTGAGCCCTGCACTTCCTCACAGCTGCAGTAGTCCTCCTCTGGTTTGGTTAAAACTCCTGCTTCTCACTGAGGTCTTAGCTTACTTGCCCTCTTTCAGTAATGGCCTGTGTGTCACCAGTGCTGGGGCATAGAATATGGTGCATAATAGCTGATCCTGGAACAAAGCCAGTTCAGATACCTAGAATTGAGGGAGTTTGACCACTATCCATATTTCAGGTATTTGAAAAGCAAAGACTGGTTGGAAACAAGAGATTTTCAGGGAGAGTTTCGAACCAAAATATCCAGGCAATTATAAAGACATTTTGACCCGAGGGAAAAAAAAAAGACATTTTGACCCAGGAACTGACCTCTTCAGTCTCATGCATGGTATGTTAGCTCCAAGACTAACTCATAATGGCAAGTCATTTTAAAGCTTCTTTGGGGAAATTAAGAAAAGTCAGGGCTCTGTATGCAAAGGCTAGTCAGGGAATATCTTTTTCTTTTCAGTGACTTCCAGGGAGCAAAAGTTAATCACTGGTGCTTATTTTATAGGGCAGTTATTTATGGCAAAAGCAGGTAGTAGAAACATCTTGTGTGCTTTGTACACACAGTCCCGAGAGAGGCTGACAGGTATTTGACCATATGAAGTGTGGGTTGGTTTCGCCTTAGCTGGTAGGAGGTTATGGGTAAGAAATATGCGCGCGTGCGTGTGTGTGTGTGTGTGTGTGTATGCGCGGGTATCTTCTACAGCTTCTTAAGATGGCGTCACGCTTTTCCACAGACACAACCCAGAATATGACCATTGTTGCTACCATTTCTTTTAAACAAATTAAAAAAAAAACTCATTTTTTTTTCCTCTGCAGTTACCTCACCCCAAATTCCCTATTAATCTGTGGCAGTATCTAGTGCTTTCAGTAAAAGAATGTGTAGAGCTTCTGTAGCACCCTAGCTTCCAACCCCTGCATACTCACTGACACTACCCACATACCATGCTGACTTGCTTACTGGGAATGCAACTGGTAATGGGAAAGGATGGTGTGATCTTTCCCACTCAAACTCTGAGGTGTATGGTTTCATTTGGGCAGCTTGCTTTCTGAGGGAAAGAACTCTGGTCTTGGAATTAGTTGAAGTAACTTGGATTATAGCTTTGCCACTTAATATTGAAGAAATCTCTCTAAACCTAGAATATCTTAACTTTCCTAAAATACAAATTGGTAGTAATTTTATTTGTGAAATTAAATTTGGTGATGTTGCACTTGAATATTTTATACCTTTAAAGTACTGTTGCTTACTATTTTTGTGTAAGTTATGTTTTGGCTACCTAATTGAGCTATGATATGATCCTGTGAAGCAGAATTGATGAGTAATGTTGGCTTTGGGAAGCGGAAGGGAAGAAAGTGATATTTATAAATAATGAGCACTTGATATTCCTCCTATCCTTACCTTTTGTTGGCATATCCCATAGTCATTCTTACAACGAAAAACTTGCTTCATGATTCATTCAAGTCCTGTGGGAATAAAGTTTTCCAAAAAGTTCCTTCTTTGAATAAATCCTGGCTGCTTGCCAAATTCTATTAGCTGGAGATTGAGTTTTGTCTTGTTTTTGCCAGTGTGGAATTGGTTGTTCAGTTAGATCGTATAGCTCTAGACAGTTTTGTACATGTGTCCTGTTTTGCAAGGCTGCTTTGTCACTATATAGAATTGCCCAGGGAGGCTGTAAGCCCTCCTTGTCTGCAGAGTTTATACTCTGCTGGGTTTGTGTTTTTTTTTAAGATTTTATTTATTTATTTGACAGAGACACAACAAGAGAGGGAACACAAGCAGGGGGAGTGGGAGAGGGAGAAGCAGGCGTTCCGCCAAGCAGAGAGCCCAATGCGGGGCTCGATCCCAGGACCCTGGCATCATGACCTGAGCCGAAGGCAGACACTTAACGCCTGAGCCACCCCGGTGCCCCTGCTCTGCTGGTTTTGAATGACACTCTGAGCCCTTGCCCATCACACATGGCATACGCCTTCCCTCTGACTTGAAGTGTATGTGTATAGCCTGCTGGCAGGCGCCAAACATATCATTCCTGCTCAAATGTTCCTTTTCCATTGGATGATGGATGGCCCTTGAGACTTGGATTTACACGGCTTTGGTCCATCTTCTAATCTCCACACTTGATTGCTCCTTTTCCCAGCAGCCCCTCCTCTGGCCTCCTGCCACTGCATGAATGAATGAATCTTGTGTAGCAAAAATGTTAGACCCCTGCTTAGCCTTTCTCATAGTCTTTCTCTGCCAATGGCATGTGACTGTCCTTGTTTCAGCCTGGCAAAAATCCAGTCAGTAGCACGTCATCGTTCTTAGTTGAGCCTGCCACCCCCAGCGACTGCCCCCACAGCAGGCTAATCAGCGCAGCAGGCAGTCATCAGACTGCCCAGGTCGTGCGAGGGGGACCTAACTGAGGACTCTTACCTGCTCTAAGGACCTCATTCACATGCTCTTAGTGAGGATGTTTCAGGGACGTTGAGGAAATCAGTTTGAAGGAGAAGTAACTAGTATTAAAAATGGAAAAAGCATTTAAGTGTTAATGAAGTTGAGTTAAATTTGATGATAAATTGATACGGTTTACACTGTATTTAGTATGTGCCAAGGAGGAAAGCAAGGTGATCAAAATATCACCATCTTGGGACCATGTTTAGGAGAAGAATTTTATCTTTTTCTCCCAAGTAGAAGATGGAAATAATTCTGGAGGGAAAACTCATGTTTATCCACTGCCACTTCTCTTTGTGGCTCTGGAGCAAGGTTGGATCATCCAGCGACAGCCACAAAACTGCTGAGGGAGAGAAATAAGCTTGAATGTATATGGCTGAGATATTTAGATCCCGTAACTACACTTTCAAACACATTATCTCAACACTTGCTTTTTGCTTGAAAAGAGTGAATGCTAATTCTAGTTGCTATTTGGAAGACCGTAAAAACACTGTTTCTGCTTTACAATAAAATTACCTTTATAGCCTCATGTTACTCTTGACTCTTCCTGAAAAATAGAGCAGGGCCCTCAGATGCATCATGACCTCCTCTCTCCGTGTGGAGGATCAGTGGATCTGAAAGGTGGGAAGTGAACACCTCCAGCCTCTACCTCTGCAGGAGTCCCTTCTTTGCTACCCCTGGGCGCTGTGGTCCTGCAGCCTCTCCAGCGCCTGGAGCAACGAGTCGTGTTCACAGATGTTCTCACTGTTGGCAGGTTCCACTGGCCAACCGACGTTTTCTCTCCTGCAGCTTCATCTCATCCTGCACTTGGTGAGAACACAGAACACATTTTCTCTCTGTTTTGTACATGAAAGCTTTCCCGATCCCTGAAGCTAGTCACAGCCTGTGCCCCTTCATCTTTCTCTTTCTAGATAAGCATCCCCAACCTTCAGGTGCACCTTGAATAACTCGGTTTCCAATCCAAGGCAACCCGGATTACATTCCTCTGAAGAACATGAGTGGCGGGTGGAGTACAGGTCCCTTTTTCTAAATGGGCACCTAGAACCGTACTTAGCATTCTGGATGTTCCCTGATCCGTGCGAATCATACTGGGGCAGTCCTTTTTCCTCATTCTCTCTCATCAGGTCTCAGATTGTGTCAGCAGTTAAGAGGTGAGCCAGCGGAATCCAATAGCACTGGGTTTGAATTTTGTTGCTGTAATTCTGGCTTACCAATGTATGTCACTGGGCGAGTTCCTTCACTACTCTGGGACTCAGTTTGCTTCTTTTTGAAGTGAGGATAATGAGTTACCTCAGAGAATTGTGAGGGACAGAGAGAATGTTTGTATTGTCCAGCACAATATTTGCAAAAAGCAAGCATATAATATGTGACAGCTTCAGTTTTAATCATTATTAGTACTCGAGCACTATTTTCAAGAGCCCTACTACTCTTACTATGAGCAGTGCGTCAGCAACGGGAAGAGTAGTATCTCACTGTTGGCCCCTAGAAAGCTTGTAGCCAAATAAAACCTCCCCCTTTTCTTCCATATATAATGATTTTAGGCCACGTCTCCCAAGATATTGTTGCCATACAACTGTTTTTTATGTAACTTTCTTTAAAATTGTTTGAAGGAAAGCTTTTTTGAATTTTCTCTATGTTTATAGCTATGTTTTGAAACTTCATGCAAAGCCTATCTGCTCTTTCCATCAAGTTCAGTTTTTTATGGGTTTCAACCTTGAGAGACAGCCTAAAGAAATCACTGTCTGTCAGCACTATCATTTATGATAGTAGCTTTCCCTTCTAGCTTATAATCAGCAGATCTGGCCTTGTTTTTGTCATTGATACACTATGAACAGGGGCCCAGGCCATATTTACTGAGCACTTCCCATGCTCCAGGGCTGTTTCGGGGATGCAAAAATGTGTGAGACAGGCCTGGTTGTTAAGAAGCCTAGAGGTTGGGTAGGGACCAGATTCATCAAGAGGCATTGTGGTAAGAATTGTTGCTTAGTGGTAGAAGTGGGAGCCTCTGTTCCCTGCTGACTGGAGCTGGGAGGGCTTCTCTGAGGAGGTGCCCTTGGAGGAGAATGACAGTAAGTCCGTGAAGTCACCATGCGAGGTCCTCAACACCCAAATGTAAGAAAGGCAGGGCACAGCCCTTTGAGAAACTCATGGTAAGCAGAGAAGAAGTTTTGTTTCTTCTTTCTCTATTGCTTCCATTTTCTTGAAGTTAGTGGCCAGCCATTGGGACCCTGAGTCTCAGCTGCCCTGCACTTGCCCCTCAGTTCTGAAGCAACATGCCCTCTGCAAGCTCAGAGTAAAAGTAAAAATAGTGAGGGGTGTGTGTGTGTGCGCTCGCATGTGAGTGTGTATGCATGCACCTGTGTGCATATGTACTTATCTTTTTAGTTTTGCTAAAGTGTCTTTTCCCCATCCTTACGGGAGTATTAGAGCTGTTTAAAGAATTTCTCTTACCTAACCAGCTAAGGTCTTTGGAGAATGACTTGTAAATTGTCTGTTTTAGCTTGGTATGCTCAGTAAAAGGGCTTTGATAAGCTATCTTTTCACATTGTGTGACACTCCAGGGAAGGAAAAGCCATGTGCTCTAAGATTGGGATGGCAGAAGGTCAGCATAAAGGATTAGGGTTATAACAGAAGTGTTAAATGAAAGAGTGAAGAGTTTGCTCCTATGATTATTTGCCATCCTCAATCAGGCTCTTCCTGCTACACAGAATAGCAGATCCATTGTTACGGGAAGAAAGCAGAGGTCAGTAGCCTGGGTTTCCATCTGAGATTGAACTTGAAAATGTCGTGGGGCCTTAGGTGAGTCATCTCGCCCTTGTCTGGCTTAGTGCTTCATCTATACATTTTGCTAGGGATGTAGCAAGCGATTCCTAGGGCACAATATATTGGGGCCACTGCCCTGGTGTCTGGTGCTGGCTTGGAGAGGAGGCAATGATGGATGAAGCAGCCGGAAGTAAGAGGTTAAGAGGACTGGTTTTAAAATGATCCAGACCTAGGTATATGTCCTAGTTCTGCCACTTGATGGCACGGGGGCCTCACAGGAAGAGGATGACATCCTTCAGTTCTGTTTCCTCATCTGTAAAATGGGAGTAACAATCACATGGAAGGACCCTGGGTTGTTCTGAGGATTAAAAAGAGATTAGAGCAGTTAGCATTGCACCTGCCACATAGTCATTACTCTAGAGCAACTTCTTATTTTCCAGGTACCTCTCAGTTGGAACATTTACTTTTTGAAAATCCTTTCCTTTTCAGCACTTCTTCCTGTTTTTCACTGGACCAGATTAAGTTTTTTTCTTTCATTTATTTCATAAACATTTAATGAGCATGTGCTATGTGCTAGGGGCAGGCCTAAACAACATAGTTCTTGCCTATAGAGAGTTTGAATTTCAAAATCCCTAGTTATGGTCACTTTCTTCTGTGGTAATAGCAAGTTTTTGCCCCACTGACTTTTGGGAAGTCAGAACCAAAGCCCAGGTTTCTGGCTTCCTCTCAAAGGTTGTTTATTCTTTCCATGTGCCTCTGTGTACTTATGTCCTTATTAGTGTAAGGCTATTTACCTGGGAAGGGTCAGGAAGAAAGGAGCGTGGTGGGGCTTGCGGATGCCCCCTTATTTATCTGAGTCCAAAGCCGGAAGACCGGGTCTGAGCAGCTTTTCTGGCCAGAGGAGGGGTACTCGGCGAAATTCTAGTGGATATAGGCCGACATAATAGGTCCTCTGCAGACGTTTTAATCTCCTGTCTCTGTGTGCTCTGGGGTATGAATTGGTAGCCAGAAGCTTAGATGTTACCTCCAGGACCTAACCTTCTCAACCACACATGACATCCTGTCTTCCGTTCTATGAGCTTCCGACCCATCTTCTTCATACTTAGGCTCCCCGGACAGTTTTCTTTTTGGTTTTACAATGACTCTCCCAATACTCTCCCCAGTGTCTTAGCCCCTAACTTATCCAACGTTTTCAGTAAGGCCTCTATCCCATCATGGTTGGCAGTCAGCAAAAGCCAATTTAACATATGTGTATTTCCCCAATGCAGAATAATTCTTGTCTTTATAGTTTTTTACACACAGCAGTCCATAGTCATAGATCTTTTTCCCATGGTACTTCTCAGTCAGAGGTGGAATCCTGTTTGGAAAGAAAAAGTGGGGTCTCTGTCAACTTGAAGACAGTGACCCAAGCCCTTTCCCATATTAGCTTTCTAGATTATTAGTGTAAAGTGTGTTTCGGGTTCCAAAAGAAGAGATAAGCCTCAGACCTGGCATCCAGGTATGATCACCCTGACTTTACCCCAGGCTGCCGCCTAGTGCTTTTGGGAGGAGTCAAATCGAAGTGCTGCTTCTTTACATCTATAAGGTTTTTTTTTTTGTTTTTTTGGTTTTTTTTTTACCCCCCTGAATACTTTAAAGTGCTTTTTCTCTGTCATTCTCTCTCCCTCTATTTCTCATATCCTCAAAATATTCCTGCTTGTGCAGAAGGAGGCATGTGGTCTTAAGACTCATTTCTTATGATAATTCATAGAGAGAGGTGTTGACTTTGCCCCAGATTTTGAATTTGGTTTTCAGAGTCAGGGTTAAATCCCAGGTCTTCTGATCTCGAGACTTGTACAGTGTTTACCGGACTCCAGATGTTATTTGAGAAACAAAACATGAAAGGCTACTTACTTCCTTATAGTATTTTATCACAGACTGCCTACATTAAGGCAGGAATTTCAGGAAGTGTTATAAATATGGAAGATAATTTAGGAGATGTGAATTGCTGTGTCATGCAGTGGCTTCTTCCAAAAGCAAAGGAGAGGCAGGGAATTATGCCTGTCGTTCCTTTCATCTTGAGATTTTAAATCAACTTTATGTCCTTACCTTCCTAATCTGTTATTTCCGCTAAATTATTTTTTAAAATTACTGATTCTGCAAATCAGCTTTTGTACCTAACATTTGACTTGTTAATTAATTGTAAAAGTAATATAGTGTTGTTTCCCATTTCTATAGCCTTACCTTCCCTGACTCCCTATGCTATCGTGTGACTCATTTGTTCTTTCCCTAAGGATCTGGAAATAAAACCATGTTATTGAGAAGAGAAAAATAGAACAGTTAAGTCATCTTTTTTGCCAGGTTATTCTGGGAATTTCTTTTCATGTGGATATGTAGACACATTTATAATATAGGCATATACATATCCACATGTGTGATTTCTATATAAGTATATACTTTTATTCATTCAGGAAAATTTATTGGCAGTCCACTCAGTGCCAGACTCACATGTTGGATTCTGGGAATCCAACAGACACAATTCCCTTGCCCTCACGGAGCTTGCAAATGTTAAGGAACAAGCAAACTTACCTAATTACGTATACATGTGTATGTACTAAATTCTATGTATGGAAGAAGTATAACATGATGGTTGAAAGCTTGCGTTTTGGGGGTTGGACCTGTTTTTCTAGCTCAGCCCGTGACATTGAGTCACTTAAACTCTCACTCAGCTTCCTCATTGATAAGGAAATAGTAGCACCCCTTGTGGAGTTACTGAGAGGTTTTAGTAAGATAATGCAAAAAAAATTTTTTAATATAGTGGCTGGTATGTTGTAAGCACTTGATAAATCTAATTATGACCTCTGTGTTTTTCACGTATAGTGACAATTTAAATACAGTTAGTTAGCAAGCTATGAACTGGTACCTTACTCTGAAATTAGATCTGTGGAAGACATTTGTTCTGGACCTTTTTAGGAATGTGATAAGGAGATAAGCCATCTGGTAGTGTTCAGTTATAAATAACGCTTCTTTCCATGGACAGTTTCTAGCTCATACCCACTAAAGGAAGAACACACTACTTCTAATGAGGCAATAGAACTTAGAGAATTGGGGCCTTACCAATGGTCCACTTTCTAGATGTTGAAAATAAAATCATGGAAGTCTTCAAGTATTCTTTGAAAATAATGTTTGCCTATAAATACCATTTGGCACAAGCTAATTGCTTATACAGTCTTCGTAACTTGCTAATGAGTTGTCACTGAGGAACACAGAGGGTGTGAGAGTAAGAGAAGGTGATAAATGAAATCCTTAGGAAGGCTACTCTTTAATTTTCTCACTTCAAGCAATGTTTAGAGCTATATCTGACTTTGTAAGTAGGGCTGAACAGTTTTATACCATTAGTATGAGAGATGAAAGTGGTTGAGCATGGAGCAAACCTTTCAGCAAATGTAGTCTGTGCTCTGTGATATTGGTGGTTTGGTTAGTTGGCCCAGAAGCTACTTTCCTTGAGGATGATACCACTGTAAACCCTGCATGGTTAGGGTGAAGTGTACTTTAGAGCTAATCCATCAGATAGACCAGGAGTGTTCTCTTAGCATGTGAAGCCCCCCGAAATTAAAGAACCATCTGCATATTCCATAGAGCAGAGAATGAGAAAGTTGGTTCTTTGTTGTAGAGTTTCAGTGGGCTACTTACTTTCTCTTAATAGTTGCTTCTTCTTTGTTTTCATTGACTGGTTTTCAGCCTAGATATTTCATGGTCTTTAACAATGGTGTTAAAAACTACCATTTATTTCCATAATTACTGTAGTCCATGCCTCCTCAACAGCTCATAAATACCTCCCATTAATAGGTCAGAGTATTAACCATTTTCCTAGTCCCTTGCTGCTCTTCCCTCTCTCTCTCTCTCTCTCTCTACTTCCTGCCAGGAAGTTGGATAGAGTGGCTCTAGGAATTAAGGCCCCTGGCCACCTCATACCCACTATGATGGCTGCTATTTAAAAAACAGAAAATGATAAGGGGTGGAAAAGATGTGGAAAATTGGAAATCAGCTCCAACTGTTGCTGGGACTTGCTGTGGAAAACAGCATAGGTTTCCTCAACATATTGAAAATAGAACTATATAATCCAGCAGTTCCACCTTGAAAGCACGGCCTTGAAGAGATATTTGTACACCCATTTTCACAGCAGCATTATTTACCATAGCCAAAAGGTGGAACCACCCAAGTGTCCACTGATGGATGGATGGTTGATGGGAATGTGGTACAACATGCGATGAAATATTATTCAGCAATAAAAAGGAAGAAAATGCTGACACAGGCTAGCACACAGATGATCCTTGAAGACATTGTGCTGAGTGAAATAAGCCAGTCACAAAAAGATAAATATTGTACGAATTTGCTTAAATTAGGTACGTAGAACAGTCAAATTCATAGAGACAGAAAGAATGGCTGTTGTGCATTTAGCACTTGTGGTTGCCAAGGAAGAACAGGGACTTAGTGTTTAATGGGTTGAGTTTCAGTTTCGATTGCTGAAAAGAGTGCCGGGTTTTGATGGTGGTGATGGTTGCATTTGACTGTACTTAATACCACCGAACTGTATGTAGTTGACACTTGAACAGCGAAGGGTTAGGGGCACTGACCCCCTGCATAATCAGATATCCACATACAACATCTGGCTCCTCCATAAGGTAACTATTGCTAGCCTGCTACTGGCTGAAAGCCTTACCGATAACATAATCAGTCGATTAATACACATTTTGTATGTTATGTGTATTGTATACTGTATTTTTACAATAAAGTAAGCTAGAGAAAAGACAATGTTACTAAGTAAGAGAAAAGACAGGACTACAGTGTATTTATTGAAAAAAAAATCCGCCTATGAGTAGATTTAGGCAGTTCAAAACCATGTTGTTAAAGGATCAACTTGTACTTAAAATGGATGAAATGGTAAGTTTTATGTGTATTTCACATAAAAATTATATAAAATAATTAAAAAAAAAGAAAAGTCCAGGTCCTTGAATAAGGCATCTGAAAGACAGTTGTGTTTCTTACCTCTCGTCTTGGCAAGAATTAGTAGAAAGGATCCCCGGAGGCAAAGTGGTTTGGGATGGAGAAACTTTAAGGTGGAAGGATCTGGGGATGTATCCACCAGCTCGTGCGGAATAATGCTGAAAAAAGGACTTCGTAGGGTTTCTAGTGTAGCACCTGCATTTCACAGGGGAGGACACACAGACCAACCTGGACTAGACACTCATTCTCCTGCCTTCCTCACCTGTATGGTGGCTCCCTGGTGATGCCTCCTGCCACAGCTCATCCTGGGGGATCTCTGCAGTTTTCTCACTGATAATTCCTGCTTGTCATCTGTAGTAAGCCCAGCACTTTTTATTTCCAGAGTTAGTGTCAGACACTGCAGATCAAGGGCTCCGCCCCACAAGGCTGCTCTCATTTTAGATGCCAGTTCCAGATGAGCTAACTACAGTAGGCACACTTCTGCCCAGCAGACTACAGACTTGGAGGTTCTCATGATCTCCTCTTCAGCGTGGGAATTTACTAGAACAACTCAAGAACTCAAGAAGGTACTTTACTTACGGTTACTGGTTAATTATAAAGGATACAAATCAGGAATAGCCAAATAGAAGAGATGCATAGGGAAGGGTATGGAAGTGGAGTGGTACAAAGCTTTCATTTCATGCCCTTTCCATGTATGCCAACTTCCCAGCACCTCCGATTGTTCAACTTGGTAGCTTTCTGAACCCTGTCATTTAGAGGTTTTTACAGATGTTTAATTAAGTAAGCATGATTGATCAAATTATTGGCCAATGGTGATTGAACCCAATGTCCAGTCCCCCCACCCCAGATCCCTCCCTGGAGGTCAAGTGTGGGCCTGAAAGTTCCAAGCCCTCTAATGGGTTGGTCTTCCTGGTAACCAGGCCCCATCTTTTTTTTTTTTTTTTAAGATTTTATTTATTTATTTATTTATCCACAGAGCACAGAGCCCGATGTGGGGCTTGATCCCAGGACCCTGGGATCATGACCTGAGCAAAAGGCAGAGGCTTTAACCCACTGAGCCACCCAGGCGCCCCAACCAGGCCCCATCTTGAAAGTAACTACACATCCAACCCCTGTCCCTAATGGAACATCTCATTATCTTACAAAAGAAAGACAGTCATCACTTGGGACATTCCAAGGATTTTAGGAGCCATTTGCTGGGAACCAGAGACAAAGACCAAATGTTTATTTCTTTATTATAGCACAGCTAGGAGGAAAGGGATATGCGGGGTGAGAGGAGAGAGAGTGATGGTGGGTGGAGGAAGGGCGTGATCTCTCAGCCTGTCTGCTTACATGCCGTCTGATGGAGACACTAAATGGAGCACTGAAGCAAATCTTGCAGTTGTCTGAGGGAAGATGCAGGAAGAACGGTAAGTGTAAAAAGACAGCGGTGTCACTGAGGGCTTCGAGAGAAGGGATGATGTGAAACACATAGGTGTCATGTTATCTTGCGTGACGAGCGAGGGGACGGCCGCAGGTCGTCTACGAATGGTTTAGCACCAGGTTCCCCACGAACCTGCGTTTGTTTTCTTAAAAACCATATCTGCAGCCAGTCTTGTATAGTCACACATCCACTTTCTATGTTGTGGCTCACTGAAGTTTTTGGGTGCCTATGGTTTTTTAGTAATGAAATTATTGAACTCCTTCCTTACCATCTTCTTTCTTTTTTTAAATTAACATATAATGTATTATTTGCTTCAGGGTACAGGTCTGTGAATCAGTAGTGTTACACACTTCACAGCACCTACCATAGCACATACCCTCCCCACTGTCCATCACCCAGCCACCCCATCCCTCCCTCCCATCCCCTAGCAAACCTCAATTTGTTTTGTGAGATTCAGACTCTCTTATGGTTTGTTTCCCTTCCCGGTCCAATCTTCTTTCATTTTCCCCATCTGTACCCCCCATGACCCCCCACCCTGCCTCTCAAATTCCTCATATCAGAGATATCATATGATAATTGTCTTTGTCTGACTAATTTCGCTTAGCATAATATCCTCTAGTTCCATCCACATCGTTGTAAATGGCAGGATTTCGTTTTTTGATGGCAGCATAGTATTCTACTGTGTGTGTGTGTGTGTGTGTGTGTGTGTGTGTGTGTGTATACCACATCTTCTTTATCCATTCATCTGTTGTTGGACATCTAGGTTCTTTCCATAGTTTGGCTATTGTAGACATTGCTGCTATCAACATGCGGGTGCCATGTGCCCCTTCGGACCACTACATTTGTATCTTTAGGGTAAACACCCAGTAGTGAGATTGCTGGTCAAGGGTAGCTCTATTTTCAACGTTTTGAGGAAACTCCGTACTGTTTCCAGAGTGGCTGCACCAGCTTGCATTCCCACCAACAGTGTAGAAGGGTTCCCCTTTCTCTGCATCCTCACCAAATTTGTCATTTCCTGACTAGTTAATTTTAGCCATTCTGACCAGTGTGAGGTGGTCTCTCACTGTGGTTTTGATTTGTATTTCCCTGATGCCAAGTGATGTTGAGCACTTTTTCATGCGTCTGTTTGACCATTTGTATGTCTTCCTTGCAGAAATGTCTGTTCGTGTCTTCTGCCCATTTCTTAATTGGATTGTTCTTTGGGTGTTGGGTTTGATAAGTTCTTTATAGGTTATGGATATTAGCCCTTTATCTTATATGTCATTTGCAAATATCTTCTCCCATTCTGTTGGTTTTGTTGGCTGTTGTTGGTTTTTTGTTGACTTTTGGTTTTGTTGACTGTTTCCTTTTCTCTGCAAAAGCTTTTGATCTTGATGAAGTCCCAGTAGTTCATTTTTGCCCATCTTTCCCTTGTACCTGAGGTTGAAGAGGTTGCTGCCTGTGTTCTCCTCAAGGATTTGATGGATTCCTGTCTCCCATGGTCTTTCATCCATTTTTGAGTCTTATTTTTGTGTGTGGCATAAGGAATGGTCCAGTTTCATTCTTCTGCATGTGGCTGTCCAATTTTCCCAATACCATTTTTTGAAAAGACTGTCTTTTTTCCATTGGACATTCTTTCTGGCTTTGTTGAAGATTAGTTGACCATAGAGTTGAGGGTCCATTTCTGGGCTCTCTATTCTGTTCCAGTGATCGATGTGTCTGCTTTTGTGCCAGTACCATACTGTCTTGATGATTATACCTTTGTAATAGAGCTTCAAGTCTGAAATTGTGATGCCACTGGCTTTGGTTTTCTTTTTCAATGTTCCTCTGGCTATTCA
This sequence comes from Mellivora capensis, assembly GCA_004024625.1. Lineage (NCBI taxonomy): Eukaryota > Metazoa > Chordata > Mammalia > Carnivora > Mustelidae > Mellivora > Mellivora capensis. The sequence goes on from PISX010012837.1 coordinate 56,034, forward strand.
GGGTCTTTTCTGGTTTCATATATATTTTAGGATTATTTGTTCCATTTCTTTGAAAAAAATTGATGGTATTTTGTTAGGGATTGCATTAAATGTGTAGATTGCCTTAGGTAGCTTAGACATTTTTACAGTATTTGTCCTTCCAGTCCATGAGCATGGAATGTTTTTCCATTACTTTGTCTTCCTCAATTTATTTCATGAGTACTTTATAGTTTTCTGAGTACAGATTCTTTGCTGCTTTGGTTAGGTTTACTCTTAAGTATCTTATGGTTTGGAGTGCAGTTGTAAATGGGATTGACTCCTTAATTTCTCTTTCTTCTGTCTTGCTGTTGGTATATAGAAATGCAACTGATTTCTGTGCATTGATTTTATATCGTGACACTTTACTGAGTTCTAGTAGTTTTGGAGTGGAGTCTTTTGGGTTTTCCACATAAAGTATCACATCATCTGCAAAGAGTGAGAGGTTGACTTCTTCTTTGCTGTTTTGGATGCCTTTTATTTCTTTTTGTTGTCTGATTGCTCAGGCTGGGACTTCTAGTACTATATTGAATAGCAGTGGTGATAGTGGACATCCCTACCACATTCCCGACCTTAGGGGAAAAGCTCTCAGATTTTCCCCATCGAGAATGATATTCACTGTGAGTTTTTCATAGATAGCTTTGATGATATTGAGGTATGTAACCTCTATCCCTTCCCTGTGAAGAGTTTTGATCAAGAAAGGATGCTGTACTTTGTCAAATGCTTTTTCAGCATCTATTGAGAGTATCATGTGGTTCTTATTCTTTCTTTTATTAATGTGTTCTTTTTTTTTTAATTTATTTATTTGTCAGAGAGAGAGGGAGAGCGAGCGAGCGAGCACAGGCAGAGTGGCAGGCAGAGGCGGAGGGAGAAGCAGGCTCCCTGCCGAGCAAGGAGCTGGATGTGGGACTTGATCCCAGGAAGCTGGGATCATGACCAGAGCCGAAGGCAGCCGCTTAACCAACTGAGCCACCCAGGTGTCCCGTATCATATGGCTCTTGTTCTTTCTTTTATTAATGTAGTGTATCACATTGATTGATTTGTGGATGTTGAACCAACCTTGCAGCCCAGGAATAAATCCCACTTGGTTGTGGTGAATAAGCCTTTTAATATACTGTTGTATCCTACTGGCTAGTATTTTGGTGAGAATTTTTTGCATCCCTGTTCATCAAGGATATTGGTCTGTAATTCTCCTTTTTGATGGGGTCTTTGTCTGGTTTTGGGATCAAGGTAATTCTGGCCTCATAAAATGATTTTGGAAGTTTCCTTCCATTTCTGTTTTTTTGAAACAGTTTCAGGAGATATTAATTCTTCTTTAAATGTTTGATAGAATTCCCCTGGGAAGCCGTCTGGCCCTGGACTCTTGTTTCTTGGGAGATTTTTGATGCCTGCTTTAGTCTTCTTACTGGTTATGTGTCTGTTCAGGTTTTCTCTTTCTTCCTGGTTCAGTTTTGGTAGTTTATATGTCTCTAGGAACGCATCCATTGCTTCCAGATTGTCAAATTTACTGGTGTATAGTTGCTCATAATATGTTCTTATAAGTTTGTACTTCTTTGGTGTTGGTTGTGATCTCTCTTTTTTCATTCATGATTTTATTAATTTGGCTCTTTTCTCTTTTCTTTTTGATAAGTCTGGCCAGGGATTTATCAATCTTATTAATTCTTTCAAAGAACCAGCTCCTAGTTGCATTGATTTGTTTTACTATTCTTTTGGTTTCTGTTTCATTGATTTTTTTCTCTGATCTTTATTATTTCTCTTCTCCTGCTGGGTTTAGGCTATCTTTGCTCTTCTTTCTCCAGCTCCTTTAGGTGTAGGGTTAGGTTGTATACTTGAGACCTTTCTTGTTTCTTGAGAAAGGCTTGTATCGCTATATACTTCCCTCTCAGGACCGCCTTTGCTGTGTTGCAAAGATTTTGAACAGATGTGTTTTCATTTTCATTTGTTTCCATGAATTTTTTCAATTCTTCTTTAATTTCCTTGTTGACCCATTCAGTCTTTAGTAGGCTGCTCTTTAGCCTCCATGTATTTGAGTTCTTTCCAACTTTCCTCTTGTGGTTGAGTTCTAGTTACAAAGCACTGTGGTCTGAAAATATGCAGGGAATAATCCCAATCTTTTGGTACCAATTAAGACCTGATTTGTGACCCAGGATGTGATCTATTTTGGAAAATGTTCCATGTGCACTAGAAAAGGATGTGTATTCTGTTGCTTTGGGATGGAATGTTCTGAATATATCTGTGATGTCCATGTGGTCCAGTGTGTCATTTAAAGCCCTTATTTCCTTGTTGATTTTTTTGCTTAGATGATCTGTCCATTTTGGCAAGGGGGTGTTAAAGTCCCCTACTATTATTGTATTATTATTGTCAATGTGTTTCTTTGATTTTGTTATTAATTGGTTTATATAATTGGCTTCTCCCATGTTAGAGACATAGATATTTAAAATTGTTAGGTCTTCTTGTTGGACAGACCCTTTAAGTATGATATAGTGTCCTTTGTCATCTCTTACTGTAGTCTTTGGCTTAAAATCTAATTTATCTGATAAAAAGATTGTCACCCCAGCTTTCTTTCTTTTTTTTTTTTTTAAGATTTTATTTGTTTATTTATTTGACAGAGAGAGATCACAAGTAGGGATAGAAACAGGCAGAGTGCGGGATGCGGGGAAGCAGGCCCCCTGCTAAGCAGAGAGCCCGACGTGGGCCTTGATCCCAGGACCCTGAGATCATGACCCGAGCCGAAGACAGAAGCTTAACCCACTGAGGCACCCAGGTGCCCCCCCAGCTTTCTTTTGATGTCCATTAGCATGGTAAATTGTTTTCTACCCCCTCACTTTAAATCTGGACATGTCTTTGGGTCTAAAATGAGTTCTTGTAGACAGCATATTGATGGGTCTTGTTGTTTTATCCATAGTGATACCCTGTGTCTTTTGATTGGGGCATTTAGCCCATTTACATTTAGGATAACTGTTGAAAGATATGAATTTAGTGCCATTGTATTGCCTATAAGGTGTCTGTTACTGTATATTGTCTCTGTTCCTTTCTGGTGTGTTACTTTCAGGCTCTTTCCTTACTTAGAGGACCCCTTTCAATATTTCCTGTAAGGCTCGTTTGGTGTTTGCAAATTGTTTTAGTTTTTGTTTGTCCTGGAAGCTTTTTATCTCTCCTATTTTCAGTGACAGCCTAGCTGGATATGATATCCTTGACTACATATTTTTCTCATTTAGTGCT